>PVIW01006501.1:0-86237 GCA_004026585.1 Noctilio leporinus
GAAAAGATATCCCTAGAGGAAAAGGACTACATCTGGTATATTTGGTATACAAATCTCAAATGTGATCATTGCAGCTGGGCAGAACAAGATGTTCAGACATACTTACCTGTTTCACATTAAAAGCTTTAAAAGTACTAAGTGAAATAGAAAGTGACTAATACTACACAAGAAGAATCTCACAAAAATCAAAAAAAGAATAGCACAGGCAAAAACGATTAAAAATTTTTTAAAATGGCTAGGTGCCCAACTGTGAACCCAAAGGTTGCTGGTTCAAGTCTCACATAACCAGGCTGCAAGCCAGGCCTCCAGCCAAGTCCATAGCTGGAGGCAGGTGAAAGTCAACCATACACTGATGTTTCTCTCCCTTTCTGTCTCTCTCCCTTCCTCTCTTTCTAAAAATAATAAAATCTTAAATAAATAAATACATAAAATGGCTAGGAAACATTAAAAATCAATTAGATATATGCAATTTAGAAACAAAGAAAAGGTTTCTAACAAAGTGAGCCATACAAATATATTTACCTTTAAATATGCTGTACTCCCAATGCAAATGTGGTCAAATGGCTGCTTCTCATGGCTCTTGGCTCCAAAAGTTATAGTTGCAGAAAGACTAATTTCCATTGATTTTGGGAATTTCTGTCCTAAAAACAAAAATACACTGATTAAATATCCTAAATTAAGTGGATTCTACAGCAAGTGAATGTAAAATAATCAATAAACAAAACCTGACTCACCAATAATCCAGGTCAATAAGCTTTTCTCTCGAAATACTTCAAGCTGGCCAAAACTAACTTTGTATTCCACATGTGTGATTGGACCTCTTTAGAAAAAGATGCAAAACAAAAAAAATGATCACAGATACAACAATTTTAAGGAATCTAAGTCAAATCTTTTTATTTGTTAATAGAAGAGAAAAGCATTTTTATATTCAAGTTTGCAGAATAGAGTAGAACAAATAATATTGTATCTCAAAAAACTGCCAGAAACACAATAAACATTCTTGGTGATGACATATATTTCATTAAAAATGCTGAACACATTTTTAGTGACGATATGTTTAATGATTAATTCTAAAGAGAACTATAAATCATACAAAATATATAAAGTCCTATGTATTAGAGTAACATTAAAACTATGATTTTACTATACATTACATACCCTTTAAAAAAGAACTATCCTGTCCAACAAGTTTAAGAGCAGAATTGATGAGGAAGTAGTTGACCCTCAAAAAACAGATTTCCTACACAGTTCAAACCTGTGTTGTTCAAGGATCAACCTTTTAAATCCATGTTGGGGATCTGCAGGTGCGGAGGGACAACTGTAGTTAAGTTTTTATTTATTTATTTGTTTTTAATTAAAAAAAAATATTTTATTTATTTATTGTTTATAGATAGAAGGGAAAGGAGAGAGGCAGAGAGGGAGAGAGACATTAATGTATAGTTGTCTTTGACCTGCCTCCAGCTACGGACCTGGCTGGAGACCTGGCTTGCAACCTGGTAATATGCCCTGGCTGGGAACTGAACAAGCAACACTTGGGTTCGCAGGCTGGTGCCTTATCCAGCAGGGCCTGTAGTTAAGTTTTTGAGGAGTCAATAGTTATAGGTGGATTTTCCGACTGCTCAAGAACTGATGGTTGAACCCTCGAATGTTCAAGGGTCAACTGCAATCTTATGATACAATTGATTTAATTCACCAGATAGTTGATAGCTGGGCTTGACTTGTATGCAGAGGGCAGAGAAACTGCTAGAAATAAAGCCAGGAGTGAAATAATCTCTGAGAAAGCTACATTGGCGTAGTTTATATTTACCAGCATATTTAACTAAAATAATAAAGACACATTAAAAGATACAGATTATTTTTTTCATTTGTTATATTTTATTAATTAAAAAAAAAGATTTTATTATTTTCAGAGAGAAGGGAAAGGCGAGAGGCAGAGAGGGAGAAAGACATCAATGTATGGTTGCCTTTCATCTGTCTCCAGCCACAGACCTGGATATAGACCTGGCTGTAGACCTGGTTATGTGCCCTGGCTGGAGAATTGAACCAGCAACCTTTGGGTTTGCAGGCTGGTGCCTTATCTACTGCACCACCAACCAGGGCCACAGATTATTTTTATAGCTATGTTTTGGTTCAGAATCAGCATTCATTTGAATGACATAAAAAATCTTAAAAATAAGGTGAAAAACAAAGATAGGTCATTTATTGTAGGGCAGTGACAATGTACTATAGAAGGAAGAGATCATGGCATCATGCTATTTTGTCCCTACCTGTTGTAAAATGGTATATGAGCTTCACAGAATTCAAAATTATTTTTCACACTTTCATGAAGTTTTAATTGAGCTGTTATCTTTAGTTGTGCTTCTTCCTCTTTCATTTGATAAAAGCCCAAAATTGGTGGGACAGGAACCTGGACACAAACATAAACAAACTTATATAACTCTAAGGTTAATAGGTCTAAAATATCAATGGTGATTAAGAAAAGAGTCTTGCAGTAATATACTCATTATAAACAGATATGTCTTTGATGATTAATGGGTTACTGCAAGTTGTCTGGATAACATGATAGACTTACATTTGTTGTAAGGGCATGGCTTCTTCCACCTCTGTTTTCAGAGGTGAGAAAAGTGTCTTATGAAGGTGTACAGTACATTCCTGTATTCTTTTTCCTACTCTTGTTCTTCCAAGTTCCCTTCTTCCCCTCCTCCAGATTCTCTATGATCTGTAACGCAGGACATGCACTGATACCCTGCCTGCCTATAGTTCCTTACTAATTGGTTATCAATAATTGGTTGAAAGGAAGACAATCTGGAGACAATCTGTAGGGTGGGATGAGCCAATTACTATTTCTGGTACTTATATGATGTAAGAAACAGGAAGAACCTATTTTACAGTATGTATTCTAGAGCTGGAGGACATAGGCAAGCAGGGAAAGCCAGTTGGAAGAGGAGAATGAGAAAGAGATGAGACAGACAGTGAGTGTAAACCTTGAATACCGAGTGATTTTAATTTTAACTTACTGATTCTAGTTCCAGTATGGCCTGGGTCTTCTACTTCTTATCCTTGAATAATAATGAAATTGCTCTTGCATTCTCAAAATACAGTAAATTCTTTTTAATTAAGCTAGCTGGAGTAGATTTTTCTAAGCTATGGATTCACAATTACAAGAGACAAATGGTACAATAGAAAAGATGTTGGATTCAAATCTAGGCTCTGCTAGTTATCCATTTTATGACATTGTACAAGTCATTTAACTCCTTGGAGACTTTCCTGTAAAGTGGAGCAAATAATATCATCTCAAGGATTTTTCAGGTACTAGAGAAAGTACATGTAAAGTGCCTCAGTCAATGTCTGACACACAGCAGTTATTCAACAAGCAGTAAAGAGCTAATAATAATATTATGTATTTGTAACCACTGTTGCCTAGGATTAAAGGTATTTTTAAATGTTCATGGTTCAAACCATGACTAAATCATACCAAGTTCTTCCTTATGACCATGAATTCTTTATTAGAAACCATTAAAAAAAATCCCAAGACTTTGAAAACATTCAGCGCTGTTACAGCTACCAGAGATAAGAGATATCCTAGTCAAAGGCAGAGGCAAAGAAGGGGAGCAGCTTAGACAAGAACCTAGTATAA
Source organism: Noctilio leporinus (assembly GCA_004026585.1). NCBI lineage: Eukaryota > Metazoa > Chordata > Mammalia > Chiroptera > Noctilionidae > Noctilio > Noctilio leporinus. The sequence continues at coordinate 3,638 of PVIW01006501.1, forward strand.
AGGAACCATGGCCATGGATAACAGGTGGGATTGACTTTGGGGGGAAAGGGTGGGTGGGGAGGGGGACAGAGGGGAGAAAAAAAGGGATGGATGTAATACAACAACAATAAAATTAAAAGAAAAAAAAAAAAAGAATTGAATCTTGGAGACAGCAGCAGGGAAGGGGAGCAGCTTAGACAAGAACCTAGTATAAAGGAACCATGGACATGGACAACAGGTGGGATTGACTTTGCGGGGGATGGGTGGGTGGGGAGGAGGATGGAGGGGAGCAAAAAGGCGATGGATGTAATACAACAACAATTAAAAAAAAATAATTGAATCTTCATCTTCGTTGATTACTGTCTGATATCTAACCCATGAAAAATGCTTGTTTGGATCAAATGTATGATTTACAAAGTCTCAACTTTTCTAAGATTGTTTACCTGGGAAGTGTAGTAGCATAAGTTGAATGACTCTAAAGGTGGAGTGAATGGAAATTTGTAAGGTCCACTAAATGCAGAATCATCCATTGTATCAATGCTACTAGATGTCAGAATGGCAGAGTCCAGAGAGGTCACGCAAGGATGAACCAGAATATCCTGAAGTGGAGACCCATTGGTGGGAAGACTCAAGCTGAGGGTAACATTTGGCATGATTCCTTCTAAATCACACTGCAAAACAAAAGGAAACATTACCAAGATCTTAAATGCATAAATCTCCTGGGTGAGGCTTTCCTGAATTTATCTGAGTCATTTTCCATAATTTAACTCACTTTTCTCTCAAGGTATTGTTGTCTGTGCTTTCTGTGTTCTTGCTAATAGTTCTATCATGCTCTCAGACACCCAAGCTAGAGGAGACCAGAAGAACCTTCCTGGAGCCTTCTGCCTATAATAGCTTAAAAAGCTATTTCAAACTCACTGATTTCTCTCCATTCCTGTTACAAACACATTGGTACAGGCCCTTACAATTTTTGTCATAGTCTTCTACATGTATTTAATTTGTTTTCCTCTAATCAAACCACCTTCAATTAGTGTCATCTTAATAAAACATAATTCTAATTCTATTGTTTCCACATTCAAATCCTTTCAGTAGTTTCCTCTCAGTTTTGTATTACTTCTAAAGCCTTTCATTTCTTGAGTCATTTTTCTACCCTGTAATTAATGCTGTAGACATGTTGGATTTTTCAATTTTCCTGAATAAATTATAAAGTCTTATACCTCCATACTTTTGCATGTGCTATTTCTGAAGCTACAAACTTCTTTTCTCTTTGTAACCTCAGCTCATTTATGTCAGGCCTTATGTTCTGTATTGTCACCTTCACAGTCTACCTCTGCAGTGTAGAGAAGCCCAGGATCTTTTTCTTATGCAGTCTGGGTTAGTTTGCCAATGACAGGTACCCATGAGAGACTTGGAATAGAGAAGGGAAGTCAGTATTTGAGGAAAGTTATGGAAGCCAGATATGACAGCTTCACAGACCTCAAGTTTTTCCCCTATCTCTAGTGTCTTGCATAGTTACACCTAAGAAACACTAAAAATGTTTGCTGAATTATTTTCTCTAATTTAGAAGCCGACCTTTGTTTACAATTCTAATATGAAATGTTTCACCTTTAAGTGTTATCTACTGCTTGACATATGTGTAAATTCAAGAATACATGTGCTATAAAATGTAAGCACATAGAGAACAGGCAGGCATATAAACAATATCATGTATAATCAGTGTCTTATAAAGGTCTTTTGGTGACAGTTACAATAAAATCAATCACATTTGAAACTAAAAATGCCAAATAATCTTACTACACAACTTTAAAATATTTTAGTGTTTCAATTTCTAAACCATCTGCTGCTACTTTACTCTGCATATGTAAACTAGCAAGAATAAAGTTGTTTTAGACAGATATTTATGAAGACAATAAAATAAGCAAATATTAATATACTATTAAAATTTTAAAATAATCAGTTCATACTTATTAAACTAGCTTCTAACATTCTTGCAGGAATTAGAAAATTGCAGCCATTATGGAAACCACCAACAAATTATCCACTTCCTAGGCACTTAAAATACCAGATCATCAGTCATTTACAATAGAATGAGGACATCTGTTATGGAAGAAAACTATGTACTACCCTTTAACCAATATGGCATATGTAAATATGGACTTCTAACTAGGAATTATAAAAACAGAAGGAACCTAGGAACTTACCTGATTTTAAAAATCAGAAAAAAATTTTTAAATTATGATTTTTCCTAAGGCACACAGAGGATTAGTAGTGGAGTGGGGACTAGAACTTCAGTGCATTGGCTTTCAGTTGACTATAAGATAAAATGAAGATAATTACTTCCCCTTATAATAGGCTTCAAATAAAACTCCTTTATTATACTAAGTTCCTGAAATACTTAAAAAACTTTTGGCTAACAGATCCACTATTCACATAAAGGTTTAAAGAAGCATTTAGTATGTGGATTAAGGTATACCTCTATTTTTTTAATTTTTAGAAGAAAATTTTTCAAAGAGGAAAGTTTTCCATCATGATCATGTGTATCAGACAAGGAATAGGAATCACTCCAAGATTCCCATATGCAATAAAGTAGGGTCAGCTTACTAATGAGCTGAGACATTTAAAAATCCACGATATTAATAGTAAAGGATATATAACATATTCCCTATTTATTGTCATAGAACAAAAAATCAAATGATGAATTTTCATTTTATCTCATACAACTTGTAAGGAAAAAGAATTAAACTGTTTTAAGACTTACAAATAACAACCCATGGACACCTCAATTTGGGGGCTCTTCAAAATACTTATTTCTAATAATTGTATGATTAAAATTTTTTTTACTTATTATTTTTAGAGAGAGGGGAAGGGAGGGAGGCAGAGAGGGAGAGAAACATTAATGTATGGTTGCCTTTCACCTGCTTCCAGCCATGGACATGGCTGGAGACCTGGCTTGTAGCCTGGTTATGTGCCCTGACTGGGAATTGAACCAGCGACCTTTGGGTTTGCAGGCAGGTGCCTATGCACTGAGCCACCAGCCAGGGCCTATACATATTTTTTAGCACAATGGAATTGAATTTAAAACACAAACTCTTATATCACTTTAAGGTTAAAAGGGAAAAGGAAGACCCCATTTGTCTGCCAGGACTGTTTTACTTTTCTGTTCTTGAAATCTACTTTTATCTGTAGAATTTGTACATGGCCATTCAATATCAAGTTTGATAAATAAAAAGTTTATATTTGTAAGTAAAGAGAATAAAGAAAGATATCTGAAAATATTAACATGCACTTTTAAAAAATGTACTTGGAGGGTTATTTTGGATCATTATTCAACATAGTATTGACCATTAGTTGCATTGTTATTTCTATTGTTTTTTCCTATTTTCTAACCAGAGAACCCTATATTAAACTCATTGATTGTTTAACTAAAACAAGAGTTCCTCAAAATTGTTTTAGATAATAAAAAGCTTGTCAATTTCACTCCTGCTGGAAAAAATGAAAATAGGTATGGTAGTTTTAAAATGTTTTCACAAATTATTTGACTCTTTTATAAAGGTTGAGCCTAATTCTAGCCCCCTCGAACGTGACCCAGAGTTAGTAATCTACTTCTAACAAATAGAAAATAGTGGAAGTGATGCTCTCTGACTTGTCAGTCTTGGTAACAAAAAAATTGCTTCTACCTGTACTCTGTGCCTGTCTCTTGTCTAGTCATTTGATCTACAGGGATCTATCAAGTTGTGAAGATATTCTTAAGCAGCTTGGTGAGAAGTCCACAGGTAAAGGATCTAAGGCCTCCCACCATTAACCAGCCATGTGAATGGGCCACCTTCCAGCCCCAATCAAACCTGTAGGTGACATTGTTCCAGCTGAAATCTTGACTGTGATCTCATGAGATTCTACACTAGAAGTTTCAGTTAAGATGTTCTTGAAATCCTGACCCACAGAAATTATAAGGATAATAAATGTTCTTTGTTGGGACAATGGGGCAATTCATTACGTAGCAATATATATAATATGGTCAGTAGGAAAGCAAAGGGTAACTTTATCAAGTTTGACATGAATCTAACATCTAATAACTGCACTTCATAATAAAAAAACCAACAATGTCATATAACAATGTAAACTAAAGTTAGCAAATTTTATTTTTCTCCATAGATGTTACATCGTATGATAAAACAAGTACCAGAGAAAAACCTCACCTTGCATGTGACAGCTCCAACTACTTGCCACGTATCTGCTATATCCTGGTTATCATATTGCATGGATTTCACCTTTTCAGTGATAGAAATAGAAACTTGTGGTTTTCCCTTGTATGTTCCAGCTTTCCAGGCTGGTTGTTTTTGTGGATGAGACACAGAAGCAAAAGTAATACTGTCCAATGAATTTTGTAAGTTGGCATCTAACAAAGTTCCAAACGGGCAAGCCTGTAGAAGCAAGTCAGGCAATTGGCTCAACTTTATATTTAGCTCAGTGTCATTTTTTTGACTTGAGTAAAGAAAATCCTGTACCCCAAAAAGAAGTTCAAAGCCTTGTGAAATTGCACTTATGCTAATTAATGGTGGGCGAGGGGATAAAGTTTGTTCAACTAGTGGAACACAAGCATATACTATGCCATTCTTCAGAAAAGCAACAACTGGCCAGAGTTCTTCACCTCCTAGTTTAAGTCCATAGACAGAAGTTTTATTGATGTGAGAACAGCTATCACGACTCTCCACGAAGTCCTTATCTTCATCCAATAATCTAAGTTCAAAGAGTAGTGATTTAAGAAAGGGACCATCTTCAGGAATAGGCACATAACTTGCTCCATTGAAGACTTTGGCTCGTTTTTCAACAGTTGGATAACGTCTGCAATATGAAACATAAAACATTACAAATAATTCTTCCAAGTAAAATAAAAATGGGAGATTCCAAAAACAAAACAAAACAAAACAAAAAAACAAACTCAAAACTGAGGGCAAATAGTAAAAAATACACAATAACAAATACATACACACATACAAAAACCGTAACCAAAAAATATGTTATGTTACATGTTAAGTTCTCACTATAATAACTAACTATTGCATACTTGGTATATTATCCCAAATGATAAAGCATCAGTATTTCTAAAAATAATCCAATTTAGTTAATTGTATACCTGGGCACATTTTAGGCATCTATAAGACCCCCCCGCCATAAAAAATATTTGGCAATATTCAGTTAAAATCAGCATAGATATGCTCCATGGACCTTTTGAGGATATCTATTGCAGCTATTCTGATGGCAGAGTTGGAGGCAACCTGGGATCCATTACTGGGTAAGAGGATAGGTAAAGTGTGGAGGGTGTGAATCATGGAGCCCTACAGAGCAAGGAGAAGTAATGATCTAGATCTGTACTCTCCAATATAGTAGCCACTAGGTAGATGTGACTATTTAAACATAAAATTAAGCAAAATTGAGTTCCTCAGTTACAATAGCCACACTTCAGAGCTGCATGTGGCTAGTGGCTGTAATATTAGACAACACATATTTAGAATATTTCTCATGTTCACCATTGCAGAAAATTCTATTAAACAGTGCTGCTTTAGATGAACACAAAATAATATGGAAGTTTCTTTAAAGTAACGCTGAAAAACCTGGCAAATGTCAGAAAAGAGAATGAGGTCTATAGAACAATAATGTAATTTGAAAAATGCACAGACACGCAAATACAAGGATTGCAAAAAATGATACAAGTTACCTATGAGGCAAGGAAATAGGTAGAAATAAAGATACCCAAGGTAATATATAAGCAAAATGAGTACACTGGATAGGTCAATGATATTAAGGAATATTATTACTCCTCTTACTTGAGGTGGAACAATAAATGTTAAGTCAGGCAGCGTGGGGAGGGAGGTGTGTGTGAAATGTTAAACTCCAATTCTGATGTCCTTAGTAACAAAAATTGTTTAAGTTGAAAAGCTAGTAAGTTTTCATGTCCACATTGCCAACCACTTTTCATTTAAAATTATACTCACCTTTACCTGTCTTAACCTCAATTCAGAGCTACACCAATTCACTATAGAGCTTTCCTCAGGGAAGAATTAATTTGTTGGCAAGACATTGTCATAGCCACTGAGAATAAAAGGTGAAACAAATTACTCAATTGCACTCATATTTTACCAAGAGTTATTGTATAGCAAGTACTATTCACAGAGCTATTTTGATAAAATATGGAAAATTCTAAAAATGAGACCAGGTCAGCTTACACTATCTAAGAAAAAGTGAATATAATTTAATTATTGAACTTTTTCCATTTTACTCCAACAATCAGGAATGTTAAACTATCAGAAAATTTCTAGGAATGAAATGTAAGATGAAAACGGTCTAATATTGCTCAGCAAGGATTTTACAAAAGAATGGGTTGAAATGTCATTGATTTTAATAACGAAAGAAAAAACTTTAAAACGCGTAGTGCTAAGTTTCCTTCACATCATCTCCAAAACATTACCAAGCAGGTGGAGTTAATTTTAAGATACAGTGATACTACATCACACTGTATTAGAGAACACATAATACTAAGTGCCATGCATCAACTCATTTAATTCTCACAACACTATGTGGTAGTGTTAAAATATCCATTTAACAGATGAAATAATGGTTGAGTTAACTCGCCTACCAGGAATCCACTTGATCATAAAACTATGTTACCTGATTCATTCCTCCGACCGATCGCCCCTGAGGGTTCAGACTTGCATTTACCTGGAGAATCTGACGGTGCCACAACGTGGAGTTCCCGGCTCGTGGCTAATGAGCCACACTGCTCGCTGGGCCATGACAGACCGCTACAGCATCTGTTCACTTCTAAGGCCGTCACGCAGGAAGAGCGCAGGCTGGCTTGCTCAGATGGGTTCCTATTCCTCCCGACCACCTTCTGCCCCACGACTAGCAGGTCGGGCTCTGTAGGGAGGCTAGCTCCTTCCAATGAAATGAAATAAAACCTCTGAGACCATCCTTACCAACACAAACCACAAAAGCTTCCGTGAATCCTCGCCCAGCATCTCAGTAACTCACACCCCAGCAACCCTAAGTTGCTTCCTCTAAATCCACTTCCGGGATGGTGGCCCGTAAGGATCCCGATTCACGCTGGCCCGAGCGGCCAGCCTCTGCGGTTCGCCAGCTGTTCGCGTCCCCGCTCCGCCCCTCCCGACTGCCCAGCCGGCGCGCGCAGCTCCACTTCCGGCGTACGAGGCGGTGACAATGGGAGCAGCGCGGGCGGCGCCGGGAGGCAGCTGACAGGCGTCCGTGGCTTCGCTTCATGGCCGCTCTCCAGCCCTGCTTGGGCTCGGCGGGGAGTCGGGGAGTCGGCGGCGTCCCGGAGCCGGAGCTGGCGAGCGGAGCGGGGACCTGTGCGCGGCGCCGCTGAGGCGCAGCATGTTGTAGAGGAGACGGCGTCCAGCGCGAGGCGAGCCTCTCAGCCGGCCGGGATGGCTACGACGGCCGAGCTCTTCGAGGTGGGTCCCGGCGGCTCTTCAGGGAGTGGCAGGCCGGGGGACAGGTAGCGAGGTGGGCGGGCAGAGGAGCGGGTGTGCGCCCGCGGCCGGGGGGCGGCACGCGGAAGGAAGGTGCGAAGGCGGAGGGGTGGGGTGGCGGCTCCGAGCGGCGCGGGCGGGGCAGGAAATGGGGGAGGGGTGGCACGGGGACAGGGCGGGGAGGTTGGCAGGGACGGGAGCCCGGAGTCGGGAAGGAGGCGGGAGGGAGCCTGGGAGGTGGGGGCGTTGAGAGCTGTACTCGGGAGGAGCGGTGGGAAGGGCTGACTCGGGCGCGGAGCGAGGAGCCGGGAACCCCCGGATGCGCGAGCCCGGTGTGGTCGCGTGGGTCCTCGCGTCCTTTCTCGGGGTGCCCCCGGCGTCCGGACGGATCGGGGCTTCGCGTGGTGGGGAATCCGATGGTTAGTGAAGGGCAGTGGCGCTCGTCTAGGGCCGGTTTACCCTCGCGTTGGGAAGGGCCGCAGGATTCTTTAGGACAATAAAGGCCCGGCCGGTCTAGCTCTTCCGACTCAATGGAGGCGAAAAGAAAAGGAACCTTTGCGTGCGGGCCTCCGGGAGTCGGTGCGCCCGTAAACCCACCTGCAGCCCCCCGGGCCCTCCGCGCGGGACCCCGGCGCTGACGGCTTCCCTGGGGCGCGCTGGGCCTCCGCAACTTGCAGTTCGGCTCCGTGACATCCAGCGGGGGAAAGCGCGGGGGTTGGAGAGAATAGGATAGGAAATTTTCTAGTTGGACTGCCAAACAACGAAACGTTGGAAGGAAGCATCTCCTTTTGTGAAAGAAAGGGAAACCGAAAAGGAGGACCCTTGGGTGGGTGCTTGTGTGTCGTACGAGCAAAGTAAATGACAGTTGAGAAGGTTTAAGTGGGCCGTAGAGAATTTCTCGGAAAGTGAAAATTGGATCCTTTTTCTGCTTGCGATTGATTCACCATGTTTTTTTTTTTTGGGGGGGGGGGCTTAAAATATAACTAAGTTTTTATTAGGACTGGGAGTTCTTTACATTTGTTACTGTTACTATATTTCAGGTGTCGGTCAGCTTTTGAATCTTGCTTTTGTTGGAGGAATAACATGTCATTGTTAAAATAATCTGTAATAAAGTACTGATTTGTAAGGGAAGGATTTACAGTTCCAAGAAGGAATTTGGGAATATTAATTACATTTCTTCAGATTTAAGTGTTGACTACATGAACTTCTCTGATTCCATTCATTCTGTGTATTGATTGACACAGGAGCCTGAAGACATTCTTTGTGCTAAAATAAAAGCTTTTACTGTGTGTTGCTGAGCAAGATACTAAAGAAGTTCTGTAGTTCTTTATGTTTTTACATCTTATAAGGTTAGAAAACTATTTTGAAGTTGAGATCTTTAATGAAATACTTGACTAGCTAGCTTTTAATAGAAAACTTATTTTGTCATAGTTTGTAAGACTGATTTTTGAATTATTGACATTCCCAGTTGGGTTTCAGATCATATTGTATCTATTTTTTCTTTAATTGTTTGATCACATGAGACCACATAACTTACTTGAAAGTGTATTTAATTTCTCCTCTCGAGGGGGAGGAAAGAAGGTAGAGAAATACATACTTTGTTTTCTAGTATCTCACCATTTAGTACAGTAGTTAAGTCAAATTAGTCTTTAACTTAGCTCAATGACTCTAGTTATGTGATAGCTGGTAATAATCACTTACTGATAGAGCAGCGATTTTCAACTAGTGGGCTCTAAGAACTTTTAAAACCTGCAATATCTGACTAGTTTGTCAGGGGCACTGATCTCTTTTCTCTTAGATTGACACAACTGTAGCCATCTGCTGTGAATAAATCAAAATTATATCATTTTTTTTTTTTGTCAGATCAACAACAAAGTATATTTCTGGGTGTGCTACAGAATTTTAGTAATTAGTTTATGTTTGCTATGAGATAAAAAAGGTTGCAAATCGCTGATGATTGAGTGATAATAGAGTCAGACTAGTTCTGTGCCCAGAAGGTTCACAGAGCAATTTTAAACATGCTTAAGGATCTTAACTCATGTGGCTTTCTTTTTTCATGACCATGTGTATGTAGCTTCTTTCATCAATATGAAAGTCATGGTTACATTAATAGTTACAGTTAAATATTAATAGTATGATTAAGAAACGTATCCACTATTTCAGCCCTAAGGTGGACTCTAATCTAGATTAAGTTTTTATCCCTTAGTGAAAAGTTGGTCTCTTTGTTTTAGAGACAAGAGGGGGTTAAAAACCAAACCCCAGTCATTGCTGCTGCTTCCTGTTGCAGCTTGGGTAGGATCTAGTAGGACAAGCTAGGGAATGTCTTTTTCTCTTGCTTCCCTTTCTTAGTCACAGCTGGGCAACCAGAGGACTCTGGGAAGCAGAGGTCAGAACATAGTCAAGGATATTTTCCTTTTATGCATCCTGGTTTTAATGCACTATTAATTTGAATTGTGCTTTCATTTTTCCACACTGAAAGAGGTCATAGCAATACAAAATTATGCTTTGGATTCATGAAATCTCATTTGTGAACTCTTATTTCTTTTATTTTTTAAAGATTTTATTATTTTCAGAGAGAGGGGAAGGGAGAGAGGCAGAGAGGGAGAGAGAGACATCAATGTATGGTTGCCTCTCACCTGCCTCCAGCTATAGACCTGGCTGGAGAACTGGATTGCCACCTGGTTATATGCCCTGACTGGGAATCGAACCAATGACCTTTGTGTTCGTAGGCTGCTGCCTTATCCACTGTGCCACCAGCCAGGGCATATTTCTTTTAAAATATTATTGGTCCTATGAAACTGCCTTTTTTTTGTTTTTACACAAACATCTTCATACAACAAAGTCAATTACAGGATATTTCCTCAGTTTACAGAAATGATTAATATGTTTTTCAGTTATTTTAATGGTGAATATTTTAGAAATTGACCAGAACACCTTAGCTTCAGCCGTTTTGACAAATCTTTCTTAAAGGATCTAAATGATCACCTTTGGATGGACATTCTAAACAGAAATTCCTATGTGGTTTGGATTATTCTTCCACATATAAAGTGGCCTATAGGAGTTGAGAGGATGGGGAAGGTTACCTCTAGAAGTTTAAAAGGATTAGGAGATGGTATTTGAATGCTATTCAAAAGATAAGTTAGATTTGAGTTTGTGGAATTGGGTGGAGGGTTTTTCTAATGAAATAAACAATAAAATTAAAGACATAAAGGGAGGTAAGTGTAGACCCTGGAGACAGAGGAAGAGTTCATTTTGGCTGGAGTGTATGTAACATGAGTGAAGAGGAAGGGCATGTAAGGTAAATTAGGGTAATTGTAGGGGTCCTCAATGACAGAGTTAGGGATTAGGTTTTTTGTCTTTACTGCGAAGGTTGTGCTTTGATAATAATAGTATTTGAGGTCATGTAATTTGAAAATGATTTTTTGACTTCCAGATTAGGACTTGAGTGGTCAAGAACACATTTTCACACACAAACAAATTTACGTCTCTTAAAATTTCAAACTAAATTACAAAAGCGAAACAGACATAGAAAGATCTCTTGAAGTATTAACTAGCTAAATATATATAGTAATGAATATGAGATATGTAAGTAAGGACCACTTCTTTACTTTTAAGGTGCTGAAATGCTGCTTGTTTCAGCCATATTTGCTGTTGAGTAAATGTTTGTGGAACCTGGCTATAATTACTGTATAATGTATGTGAGAAAATGTATTCATTCCACAAACATTTTATTGAGTATCTTACCTACCTTAGTCCAGAAGTCATTCCAAGTACTGGAGTTAAAAGATGTTTTCAGTTAAAAATCTACCTGGGGGGGTGAAAGGAAAAGAACTCTTTTGTCTCTCAACACTCTTACTCTGGTTTCAGTACTTCACTTTTGACAGCAAATGTGTGGGGAGTTTTCCCCCCAGTTCAGTTTTCCAATAGACACTGAGTGTCCTACAGTTGTATTTAATCCTGCTGTGCTATACCTGGAGTTAATATCAGATCTCCCAAGTTAAGGCCTCAGTCCCACAAGACGCCTCCACTTCAGATACCAGTTACAGTGCAGGTTGCTACCTGTGCTTCTGACCCACTGGCTATGTAATGGGGGTTCTCATGACCCCCTCTTCAGATTTGATAATTTGCTGGAAGGACTCACAAAACTGAGGAAAACAGATTAATGGTTTATAATAAAAGGCTAGAACTCAGAGACAACAGATGAAAGAGATGCAAAGGGGCAATATGTAGGGGAATGAGTCAGCACTTCCATGCCCTCTTTGGGTGGGCCACCCTCCCAGCCTCTCATTGTGTTCAGCAACCTGGAACCTCTCCGAACTCTTTACTTTATGTGTTTCTATGGAGGCTTCATCAAGTAGGAATAATCAATTATTAACTCAATGTCTAGCCCTTTTCCCCTTCCTTGAGTATAGGGGGTAGGGCTGAAAGTTCCAGTCTTCTAATCATGCCTGATCTTTCTAATGATGAGCCCCCATCCAAGAGCTCAGCAAGAGTTTCTACAGTAGAACAAAAGACACTCTTCTCACCCAGAAAGTTCCAAGGGAATTAGGAGCTGTGTGTCCAGAAAGGGATCAAAGACCAAGTATTAGAATAAAAGATGCTCCTAATACCTAGGTAATTTACAAAGGTTTTGGGAGCTCTAGCCAGGAACAAAGTACAAAGAGCAAAATATGTATTTCTTATAACATCACAGGGAGATATTTGTTAACATCACAGGGAGACAGTGCAATGGGAGTACAAAATTTATTCCTGGATAATTAGGAAAAGTTTCATATAGTAATGACATATACATTGCATGTTGGTAGATGATTCCATGGCATAGATAGAAGATGACTCCAATTTGTAAGGTGAGGTGTGTTCAGGAAATACTGTGAAGAGATGGGATCTGTATATGCATGTTTTAGGGGTGGGATTGGTGGCTCATAAGGCATTGAGACCATGAAGGCAGTTGGGGGAAGCTTTGAGAAGGCTTTATAAAGTCCGTGTTTAAGGGGGCTGACATGACTTTTTGCATGTGTGGTGGGGGAGAGGAGTACAGAGACACATACAGGTGATTTTAACATATTGCATATATTTTGGGAAAGATGCTATAAGAAAATATAAAAGTTTAGTTGGGTATCTCAAAGAAACAATGTTAAATAGGGATTTATGTTCCTGTCCAAGGGCTTGATGTCTTAATTTTTAATGGAAGTCATCCCCAACCCCAAGTGTTTCTTACAGTTGGTAGCATGTGTAAGGAGTATAAATGAAATCAGTTTAATAGAGTAACACAGTAACCAATTATGTAAAGTTGAACTTAATATGATAGTATTTTAGTCCATAGTGCATATTTCTTTGATTTTTGTTTCTGTTTTGGCAATTTTTGCTTTCAATTACTATAGTAAAATAGGAGGTAAAGATATACCTTTGTCAGGTTCATGAAATTCTGAAAGTTTTTTTTGTTTACAATTATCTTTGAGATTCCTCTTCAGAGGAATTGGTCATTTGGAACTCTTAGAGTTTGTTAATTTGGCTATTTTTATTTTTTCATTGTAAATGCCTTTGTAGCAAGGCTGAGTATTACAAAACAAATTACTGAGATTTATTTGGTTTTATAAGCAGAAAGATTTGTTTTGTTTTTGCTTTTTTGCAATTTTGATTACATTAGGTTCAGTAGCTGATATATATTAAAATTTTGTGGTAATTTGATTGCCTCTGAAGATAACCTGCACTTTGTTTCCAGGACACTGTTCTTTCTTAATTCACTGGTTCCTCCTTCCTTGTTTCTTTTGTTGAATCTTTTCCTTCTCCATCTCTAAATCTTGGCATGCGCTTCTTCCTTTTAGATGATCTCATCCAATTCAGAGGTTTTAGGTAATATCTCCAAAATTATACTTAGTTTGCATTTCTTCCCTATAATACAAACTTATTTTTCGGATTGTGTGCTTTCACTTAAACATCTAATAAGGCATCTGCAACATATCAAATGCTGAACAAAACTCTTGTTTTCTTAATCTCTTTTTCATCTGTTTCCCCAGTCTCAAAATGGCACACCTACTATTAAAATAGTTGTTCAGGCTGCAAATCTCTATGAGTAATCATGATTTCTTTTAAAAATTTCTTCCCACGTTAATCCATGAGCAATTTGTAGTAGTACATCCTTTAAAGTGTCACATATCTGATAATTTTTCAGTGCCCCTCCATTGCTACTTAATTTGAGCCATCATTATCTCTGATTGGACTACTGCAGCTTTGCAGGTTGAATTCTCTGAGGAGAAGACATTGAGACAGTTTAGTGTGCAGAATATTTACTAGGAAGTACCCTTGGGATGAACAGCTGTGAAGCAGCCAAGTAAGGAAGCAAGATTGGGCCATAGAAAACTAGAGCTACAGTGCTGGTCCAGTGACCGTGTTGGTGGCCTGTATGGGGAATTCTGAAACTAAAATTACCTGTCCGAGTTGTCCTTCTTTGGACCAAAGTGGTCATATTTATAATCCCCATCTTAGTCAGTTGTTGGATATAGAGCACATTGGTAAAGGTATTGAGTGAAGTAGCTCTCTGCAGTTTAGGGGATCTCTGAAAATACTGCCAGATGAAGGACTTTCCGAAGGTGCTTCAGCTATGCTGTCAGTCAGCGGGCTGTTCGGTACTCTATCAGACTGGCAGCTTCGGGTGGTATGGTTTGTAATGTGACCAGTGAATCCCATGGTCACTTTCTTTGCCGTAAAATGGGTCCCTGGTCCAGTATGATAATGTGTGATCTCATGTGAGGGGAACAAGCATTCCCTCTGTGGAGAGACAAACCCAACTTGAAATGTTTAAAATTTTTATCAAAATGAGTTACTTTCACAGACTGGAAAGGGCTTAATGTAGTCAACTCGCCACCAAGTGGCTGATTAGTCTACTTGAAGAATGGGGCTGTTTTAGGGCTCAGCATTGGTCTTTGTGTCACTGTTAGGCTAGATACTTGGCTTTCACAATAGCTGAATCAGCCTGGGTAAGTAGGACCTCATGCTGTTGGGGCCATGTTGTGCCTATACTGTGTTTACTCTTTTTTTATGTGCTGTGCTGGACAGAGGCATTTTATTTTCTTGGTTATTCTTCTTCCATGGTGGATCTCTCCTCTGGGGATGTTAACATGTGATACAAAGATCTTCACACTCCAATCCCACTCTCATGTGTCCATTCACATCTAAGTCTATCTTGGACTTAGATGACTTCAGTCTTAAAATCTTTGTCCTCTGATAGCCAGCCCCTTTGCCATTGCTTGTGAGCCTGTGTATATTGTAACCTCAGGTCAGCCCTCTGCCCACTCAAGATGACCAGGTATACAAGGATGGCCAGGTATATGTATTTCCGAACCTTTGCCTATTGGGAAGATACTTTTCATGCACTGAGTTTCATGGCTACCCAAGAGTGAGGTGGTAACTGCAGCTTCTATCCCATTTTAGTAGGCCTTGATGTGCCTGGCCAGCTCTCCATGAACCAAGCTCAGGCTTTTTCCTTGTCCATAAGCTGGTTGTAAAAAATCCCATCAAGGCCCTGGCTGGTAGCACAATGAATAAGGCACTGACCTGCAAACCCAAAGGTCGCTGGTTCGATTCCCAGCCAGGGCAACATAAGTAGGTTGCAGGCTAGGTCTCCAGCCAGGTCCTTAGCTGGAGGCAGGTGAAAGGCAGTCATACATTGATGTAACTCTCCCTGTCTGCCTCTCTCTGGAAATAATAAAACCTTTGAAAAAAGAAAGAAAGAAAGAAAAGTTCCCTTATTAAGATAAAAAAAGGATCCCATCATAAGGCTGTAAGTGTAAGTTGAGTGAAGGATGCTAGTGCAATAGTGGTGGAAGACATGGAAGTTTAAACTACCTGCTTAGGCAGTTTGCTGTCCAGTCCTGTTGGCATCTTTGACTCTGGGTTTATCACCTCCATTTAACTGTCACTTATCTCTGGATCCCTTCCACACATGATTTCTGTGATCTAGTCCATGTGTACTTCTCAGTCCTCTAATGGGTTAAGCTCTACCTTTCCATAATGGTGTGGAACACTATTTATTCCATTTCTGTCTGGCTGAATTTTCTTCTTTCTTCTCATCTCAGCTTAAGTTTCATGTTCTCAGAAAGTTTACTTGTTGCAACACCTACTTCTTGCCATTCTTTTATCCCCAACCATCTTACTGTACTCTGTTTCTAATATTCAGGGGTGGGCAGAATAGGTTAATAATAATACAATAATTAATAATAATGATACAAGAATAAACTGTGTTGTATACTTGGAATTGCAAATCTACACTTGCCCACCCCTGTATACTTTTTAAAATATGCAGGACTTTTCTTTCCCTCACATTTATCACAATTATAATTAGTTATTTCTTTAATTGTTTAATGTTGTGGCATTCTTACCTATAAGATCGTTTCTATGAGGCCTTGCAGTGATCTTGTTTATTGAATTCACATCTGTATTCTTGGTGCCTACCTCAGTGCCCAGCACATAGTAATAGGTTCTCAGTGAACATTTGCTGACTCAATGAGTACCCTATTTCTATTACCCAACCACTCACTGAGTTATAACAACTGGCCATTTTAATTCTAAAGTTTGTGCATGAATTTTTAATTTACTTATTATATACTATTGCATTTATATACATGTATTTTTCTCTTAGATTGTGAGTTTCTCAGAGGTACAGTTTATGTTTTATACATCTTTTTATTCCAAAGCCTAACAGAGGGCTTGACACTGAAATTTTGTTTAGTGATGCTTATCAAGGAAAATGTTTTAAAAGTATGATTAACAAATGGAAAGTTTTATTGATATGAGAATTTAAACTGGAATCACCAGGAAATGCTACCAGCTTAACTTATGTTCTAAATGGGAGGCAATATTTGATAGTCATTTATAATAGGATAGTATGGGAAATAGATAAATCAGTGTGTATTAGCAAAAAAATGCATTATCACCATGATGGTGAATGTTTGAATTTTTTGATCGGTCTTTTTGTTTTTTAATTAGTGCTTTTTTTTCTGAGAAAATTTTATATGCCGCTTTTTCATCAGATACATATTTTCTCATTTCATTAAATTTTTTTATAACTTGATTTTAATAGGGATATAGTTTTTTATGTTGTAATTTTCCAATAATGATTTTGTTGACTATGTAGACAATTTTTTAATGTGCATAGTATTCAATGAACATTCTGCAAAAATTTTATGTTCATATTTATTTTTCCCTTAAAATTTTAAAAGTAGAATTACTGGGTTAAATGGAAAGAACATTTATAATGAATGCTGTTGATGTAACCTAAGTATTACTTATTGCCCTCCAAAAATGTTGTACCTATTAACATTTCCGACATTAATGAGATTTACTGTAATGAATTTAGCTAACCCTCTCCTGCATTACATATAATTAAAAAAGATTTTGTCACTTTGTGAGATAAAAAAGTGATAATTTGACCTTATTTGCTATTAGTGAAATTGCATATGACTCATGTTTCTTGACCATTTGTATTTCTTTTATAAATTGTTTGTGTTCTTTGCTTACTTTTCTATTGGGATGTTTTAACTGATATTAGTAATTTTATTTCATTTTAAGTTCTCACATAGTACAGTGTTTCATTTTTATAAGTGGTATTAAGTTATCTTCTATGAAAAAATTTAAAAGAACATTTATTTTGTAAACTAGGAACCTTTTGTGGCAGATGAATATATTGAACGTCTTGTATGGAGAACCCCAGGAGGAGGCTCTAGAGGGGGATCTGAAGCATTTGATCCTAAAAGGTGAAGTAAAATTTTTTTCATAGATCCAAGCTAGTATAAATTTGTGTTTGAAACAGATATGACTGTTGGAATTTCTTTTAACATTCATATAAAGGGATTTCAGTTAATAATTGGTCATTAAAAGACACAGGCATTTGAAATTGAGCATTGAGTCTCCCCACTCACCTTTAATTTCGTTTCTTTTAGAAAAGGACTTTCCCTGGTAGGGAAGGGATTTTGTTTTATGATAAGAATTTAATATTTTTTCCAATTAGTAACAACTTAAAAAGCATTGATAATAAAAATGTTTAATGTATTGTTTTGTTTGTTTGTTTGTTTTTTAAAGATTTTATTTATTTCCAGAGAGGGAGAAAGGGAGAGAGGCAGAGAGGGAGAGAGACATCAATGTATGGCTGCCTTTCACCTGCCTCCAACTACAGACCTGGCTGGAGACATGGCTTACAACCAGGTTATATGTGCCCTGGCTGGGGAATTGAACCAGCAACCTTTGGGTTCACAGGCCAGTGTATCCGTGCTACCAGCCAGGACCTAATGTATTGTTTTTAGTTGTGAATTGGGGGAATAGAACATTATTGTATAGTGGAATGCCCAATATTATTTTTATGTAGCAACTTTGCCTTTTGACTATTTCTTTGAAATTGGTTTCTATTTTAGGGGTTAATACAGATTCTAGATGTGGGTGCAGTTTTTATTTAGGTCTGAGATGATCCCAACAAGACGCTATAGAGAAGATTAACATGATCATCCTTTGTTCAAGAAATGCCTATTAATACTTTATTTATAAATATAAATGAACTGGTTAGCTCCTAAAATTAATCATTCATGGATTGATACATATTCTTATTTTTCACTATTAGGTTATTAGAAGAATTTGTAAATCATATTCAAGAACTTCAGATAATGGATGAGAGGATTCAAAGGAAAGTAGAGAAACTAGAGCAGCAGTGTCAGAAAGAAGCCAAGGAATTTGCCAAGAAGGTACAAGAGCTTCAGAAAAGCAATCAGGTAAATATTTAGCTAACCAATGAATAGTTTATATAGCTATAAAATCTTTATTTTCTTCCAGCTTTAAATTCTTAATAAAAATCTAGTCAAGTGATAGTAATTCTTGAGGTTTCTCTCTACTTCTCCCATGCCATGGGACAAAGTTTTAGTGAACTGTTTATCAGACACTCTTGGCAGCGGCTTACTACTAAGTGTTGGTTTGGGATTACAGTACTCCCTTCTTAGGATGGGGTGCTATCCAGTACAGTGTGGTCCTTGCTTCCCCTTTAACAAAGAAGCCTTTCAGGAATAATGCTTCGGCAGACCTGTATCTTTAGGGGTTCATTGTTAGCTTGGATATTTATAGATAGTCATTTGCATTCTCATTTAATCATAAAGTATTACTAGACCAACTGTTGCCTGGATGAGGTTTTTCCCTAGGGGAAACCTGGTCTGGAAATTTTCACAAAAGTCATGAGGTATGTATCCTGATAAGAATGGTAGTGTAACTATGGGAAAAGAAGGTGCAGAATTCTTCCTCAGTCCATTTTGGAGTAAAAACAAAGTACTAGACTGGCCCTGGGGCTAAATAGGCCAAACTTCTTATCCATTCTTAGGCACTAGACTTAATCTGGAACTCCAGATGCCTTTCATAATAACCTGGGCCTGATCTAGAACCTGATTACCCTTTTTTAGTGTATAAATTTGAGGAACATTGCTGGGCTCTGCTGCTTCCGGGAGACTGTTCTTTGATGTTAGGGATTACCAAATTGATCTCTGCTCAGAGTCCTTCACTTAAGCATGTTTGGTTGTGAGAAAATATATAATAAAAAAGTCAGTAAATTACATAAGATAGAAAATGTATATTTTAAGTAGTTAAGGTGGTAGATTCCAAATACTTCTAAGACAGTTTTCCCTTGGTAATAATAATCGTACTAGTTAATCTGACAAGTTCTGTAGCTGATGTGCTCTGCCAAATATTAGCTGTGTAAATTCAAGCTACTCAACCTTTTTAGTCTCAGTTTTTCATCTACATATAAAATAGGTTGTTAAAGAATCAAGTAAGTGCAATAAATGAATGTAACATGCTTAGAATGGTGCCTGGCACAGAGGATGTCCTTAGTAAATGTTTGCAGCTATTCCCCCTCAATATAAGGGTTAGAACAAAAGTACTATACTGAATTATTAGCAGTTTTGTTACTGGAAATTTTAAGGCATTCATGCTACATGATTTTTATCTACCGCAGAACAGTCATCATACCCTGGGAAAAGGGAGATTCTAGGATGTAATGTATCTTTGCCTAAGCAGAATAATTATTACCATTTCTGGTTTCAAAACTGGGCAAAAAATATTTAATAACATAAGTATTGCTCTTCACATGTTTAAAATAAATGTTCTTTAAACATTCTTTTTAATCAGTGTTTCTAACATATTTTTGACTCATTTTAGCATAGCAGCAAGTAAGTTCAGATAACTGATCTCTTTGATACTTAGTTCATTGTTATCAGAATTATTTATGAGTAGTGATACTGGGAACTTTGATATAGGATGGTGATTAGTAAGTAGCTTTGGTGTTTTATGATTAGCAAATATATTCATGATAAAATGATTTTAGAAGTTAAAAGTATAAAAGTCTGCAGCTTGTTAAAAAGTTTTAGATTATGTAGTGATTTAGTGTACATGAATTGATTTTGTTAATCATCTAATATATAACCTCACTATTATCTTTAGGTACCTAAATTTGAGAGCAGTAATGAGTTGTCAGTTTAGCTTTGATACAAATTATAAGTTAATTCCGGGTGCTGTCATTATATTATAAATAAAAACTGGGTTCTGTCATTATATTTTATACTCATGCACATTTCTTTCTAGGTTGCCTTTCAACATTTCCAAGAACTAGATGAGCACATTAGCTATGTAGCAACCAAGGTTTGTCACCTTGGAGACCAGTTGGAAGGGGTAAATACACCCAGACAACGGGCAGTAGAGGCCCAGAAATTGATGAAATATTTTAATGAGTTTCTGGATGGAGAATTGAAATCTGACGTTTTTACAAATTCTGAAAAGGTGAGCACTGTCAGAAGGATAACAACAGATTATAGCATTAATAACAATGTCCTAATTATAAACTATAGTTTTTCCAGAGAAGAACTTCAAATCACTGAGTAGCTGACTTATTAAAAGTTCTTATTGTTAATTAGTACACATGCCTAATTGCTGGTGAAGTGTTTATATTCTAATTTTTAGTTGGATTTCTTGGCATTTTTCTTTATGAAATTAACTGTGGTTTTGAAATGCCAAGGTATCTATGTTGAGTGTTTATTTTCTTTAACTGACTTTTACTATTAACAAAATTTCTGTAGTTTCTGAGTAGTTATATTTTGTTGCATGACGGTTTGTCTGACCTAAACCATTGATAAGTTGAAGTGGCATTTTGTTGTTTTATTCACTTAGTTTAAAGTGGAATATATGCAGCAATATGATCTGAAATATCTTCTTAAATCCTGTTTACTCTTTTGGGGTTGATATACTCAGAAGAAACTTACACTTTACTTTTAATAAGCAGAAGAATTGAAATTTTCCTAAGTGAACAAACTGCAGGTGATTGTGACATTATAAAGTTTAAGATTTCAGTGCCAGAAAGATAAATGTATGTTTTATTAACTCACTGGGATACTCCAGATGTGTGGCTCAAAATATTTTATTTGTTGTGGATTTTAAAAGAAAATTGTTTGGGTGAGGATTTGCGGGCATACATAGGGGAATATTACTGTTTTCAAATATAAACATATATATATATATATATATATATATATATATGTGGATTTTAAAAAACTTCTTTTATTTTTTGATAGATAAAGGAGGCAGCAGACATCATTCAGAAGTTGCACCTAATCGCCCAAGAGTTACCTTTTGATAGGCAAGTTTATTTCTTAAGAGCTAATTTGAATATATGGTATAATTAATAGAATAAACTTGACTATTTTAATTCAATAAGAATTTATAGAGTATCTCCTTTGTACAAGGTACAGTATATCATAGTTGAATGAAAAATATGTTTTCAGTTTCTAAATTTAATAATATACCTTGAAATAATTTTAATTCTTTGTTTTCCTTCTGGGGAAAAATGGTAAGAGTTTTGGAATTTACTCAAATGAGAGTTTGAATTTTAATTTTTTGGACTTTGGTAACCAAGGTGGGAGGAGATAGGGAGAGGTTAAACATAGGACCATTCAGCTGCTTTTTCTGATCTTTAGATGAGAGCTATTAAGTTTTTGAAGATCTAAGCACCTTTAAAAGCTGATGAGCCCTGTCCAGGTGGATCAGTTGGTTGAATGTCATCCTGTGCATCAAAAGGTTGTAGGTTTGATCCCTGGTCATAGCACACACCTAGGTTGCAGGTTCAATCCCTGGTTGGTCCACATATGAGAGAGGCAACTGATTAGTGTTAGTCTCTCGCCTTTCTCTCCACCCCACCCCATTCCTTCCTCTTTCTAAAAATCAATAAACATACACTTGGATGAGGGCGAAAAAATAATAAATGTGAGGATTCTTTTTGAGGGGAGGGGTAGCTGATGAAAGCTATAGCTTCTTCAAAAAATTCAGATTCAGAGGCCCTGGCTGGTGACACAGTAGATAAGGCGCCGGCCTGCAAACCCAAAGGTCACTGTTTTAATTCCCAGCCAGGGCACATAACCAGGTTGCAAGCCAGGTCTCCAGCCAGGTCTCCAGCCAGGTCCCCAGCTGGAGGCAGGTGAAAGGCAACCATACATTGGTATCTCTCTCTCCCTCTCTGCCTCTCTCCCTTCTCCTCTCTCTGAAAATAATAAATAAAATTCAGATACATACAGATTTTATACAAATTCATGGAATTTTATACTCAAGAGGTTATTCATACTCCTCCCTATGGACCATAATCGCAAGGCCCTAGGGCCCTTGGAACCATTGCTAAATCAGGTAGTAGTGGTTTTATCCTAAAAAAAAAAAACTCTTCACTGAGACAGAAATTTTGCATGATTTCCCTTAGTCCATGGAATGTCAGACCCTTTAATAAAATACTAGTGATAATAGTATTTCCCTTATGTGAATATCTGAAAGAAATATGTCTTCCCATGTAACAGGCAATGTATCTGTATTGGTTTTGGAAGATCCTCTGGTACAGGTAGAATGTAAATTTATTGTTGTATTTAAATGCTTGACCATTATTATATCCCAAATACAGAGAATGAGTCCCTTACCCCCAAAATGTATTTCATTTTACTCTCGACTCTATGTCTTCATAAAGTATTAGCAATAACAGTCATCTATTACTTAACTGATACTAATAAGCTCATGCTTTCCCAGCATGTTGAGTAATAATTTATAAAATGATCCACAAAAACCTCTCTTTTAACTTTACGGCATTTCATAGTTGGGCCATTTACCCAAGTGAGTAAAATATGTGACTCATAGGTACATAATACTTGTTGATTACCTCTCTCACCCCCTCTTTCTCTTTTGCTTTCTCTGTGAAACACACATGCATATACTCATCTTCTTCCACTTCTCAATTATACAATTATATACTTACAGTTCTGTTCTAGTCTTTCTGCCAAGCCTTGGACTTAAATATATATCCTAATCAGATTTAATTTTTTCACGAAGATCAATGTGGCCTTGCACTGCGCTGTGTGATCTGCCATAACTTGATATAGTCATGCCCCACATAATGAGATTTGGCTTTTCACTGACCACATATATGGTGGTGGCCCCATAAGATAATAATGGAGCTGAAAAATTTCTGTAACCTAGTGATATTGTAGCCCAGTGTGATTACTCATGTGTTTGTGGTGATGCTGGTGTAAACAAACCTACTGTACTTCCAGTCATAAAAGTATAGCACATTTAATTATGTATAGTACATAATACTTGATAATGATAAACAGCTGTGTTACTGGATTATGTATTTATGTTCGATTCCCAGCCAGGGCACATACTATACATTTAATCATTTTAGAGTATACTCTTTCTGCTTAAAAAAGTTGGCTATAAAATAGCCATGTTATAGCAGCAGCTTCAACTTCTCGGATTTGCTGGGTCTCTTGATTATATCATTTTCTCTTGTGGTATATTTAATCTTGTGTTGTTTTGTATAGTAACAGGCTGTATAGGCTTGTAGCCTAGGAGCAGTAGGCTATATAATATAGCAAGGTATGTAGTAGGCCATGCCATCTACGTTTGTGTAAGTATATTGTTCACACAATGAAATCACCTAATGGCCCATTTTTTAGAACAGTGTTTCTGTCATTAAGTGGCACATGACTGTGTATCAATTTTGGATACTTTCTTCATCTGTCTTTGGCATCTCTTTTTGAGCCACTTTTCCCTCTCTTCAAACTGATTGTGTAGTATCTCTCAGCATCAATTTTCTGTGAGGCATTCCCCCTTGATATTTAAGATTTGAAAAAAATTCTTGAGTATGGTGTGTGTGATGTTTTAGTTTCTGAATTTGCAAAGATTGAATGATTACCCTGCTGGGTACATTGCTGGGTCCTTTTTTATAGCTTCTATACCAGTTTAAAATAACTCATTTGTGTATGCTTTTTACTGTTTTTCTTTTAATAGTAACCATTGAACTTTATCTGAAAAAACCCTCAAGAGAAGAGGTAAATAAGCAAATATAAAGTGAATTTAGAGCCCTGGCTGGTGGCACAGTGGATAAGGCCCCGGCCTGTGAACCCAAAGGTAGCTGGTTCGATTCCCAGCCAGGGCACATAACCAGGTTGCAAGCCAGGTCTCCAGCCAGGTTTGTAGCTGGAGGCAGGTGAAAGGCAGCCATACATTGATGTCTTTCTCCTTCTCTGCCTCTCTTCCTTCCTCTCTCTGAAAATAATGAATAAAATCTTTTTAAAGTAAATTTAAAATGCTAGTGAATATGACTAGGGACAATAACTCAGTTTTGGGGCTGGTTGAATTGTTAATGCCTCATCCAATTCTTCTTTATTTTTTAAATATTTTATTTATCATTTCCAGAGAGAGAGGAAGGGAGAGAGGCAGAGAGGGAGAGAGACATCAATGTATGGTTGCCTTTCACCTGCCTCCAGTCATGGACCTGGCTGGAGACCTGGCTTACAACCTGGCTATGTGCCCTGGCTGGGGAATTGAACCAGTGACCTTCGGGTTCATAGGCTGACACCTATGTCACATTGTGCTACCAGCCAGGGCCAATTCTTCTTTATTTAACAAGGGAATTGGTTATTCAGTGTGAATTTCCTGAGGACCAGCCACCCTATCTGAATTGCTCAAGTTTAGTTTTGTCACCTGGCATGCTTCCTGTCAGTACTTCTCTCTTCTGGCTTTGTCTTTTTCTTCCCTTTTTATGATGACCTTTAGTGCAGAGGATACCCTTATATTCCCAAACTCAGTTTCCCCCTTTCTTAATATTTTATATTACTATGCTACATTTGTCACAACTAATGGACTTCATCTTTGGTTTTTATTTATATCTTTCAGATTTTCAGATGTAAAATCCAAAATTGCAAGTAAGTGGGGTGCTATTTATTTAACTGTTTTGAGCAAGTAATTTGTGTAAAAGAAATAAGTAGTAAAAGGAGGGATGTGGCAACAATGTCATCCTTCCACCCCATCCTTGAGTTTGATTGCTCTTGAAACAACCATTACCAGTTCCTTTGGTATTCTTCCAGAGTGTTTGGATGTACAAGCATAGAACATAAATCTTGTATATATGAAATTTAGTTCTATCCCCACTTATTTTAAAACATTAGTAGCATACTATACAAACAGCTTTTACCTTCTGTTTTTATTTTAACAGTGTATCTTGGAGATTGTATTCATACCTGTATCTCTAAAGTACGTTCTTTTTTAAAAGCTAAGCTCATACGAGTGTTTTAGTACCTATTTAATTCCTTACATGACTGGTTTTTGTCATTCTTTGGATTATATTTTAGGCAGATCATTCTAGGTTTCTAGAAAAGCCACTGTATTTGAAGGTTCATGTGGTAGCCTCAGTCACTGTTTGAGAGGCTATTTTTCATAGGAAGGTTTAAAGAACTATTTATTTTCCCTAAAGTGTTAGAATAAGGATGGCAGTAGGGCTTTCTGGCCATGTTTGTGGTCACTGTGGATTAGTCCAAAGTTCAATTATTCAGAATTACAACATTCTCAAGAATGTAGTGAATTAAATATTACATTTTATCTTAAGGTGGAATTTTCAAGGTTAAAATATCTGAACTCAAGTAAAAATTTGTATAGTTCTCTTCTCTCTATAGTTGTAAGCTTAAGATTTTGCCTGTTGTTATCAGAGATTCCACCTGGGAGATTTTCCCCAGTCAGCTGTTTTTTAAAGTAATAATGGTAAATAGCAGTCAAACTATGGGAGCTTAGCTATTTTATTAGTTTGGGAAGATTTTTTTTGTCTAAACAATGTAGGTTTATGTACCATAGTATATTGTAGGGTCTAGATTCACTGACTATAATCTCAAATTGTTTTGTAATTCTTTCAAAAGAAGGCTAGATCCATAGTCATTACATTTATAAATAATTAATATACTGGCAAATAACGTAGATACCTTGTCCGTGTCATTGTAGCTGAATGACTTTCTTCTTATTTTTAGGTAAATACCATGATTTAGAATGCCAGCTGATTCAGGAGTTTACTAGTGCTCAAAGAAGAGGTGAAATCTCCAGAATGAGAGAAGTAGCAGCAGTTTTACTTCATTTTAAGGTAAATAGTAAAAATTAAAAATGAAGATTAGTCTTTAAGACGATGGAGATTATATAAATTCTATATACATTGCAGTCTCTGATATTCCCCTATTATATGACTATATGATGATAATTTTTATTGTTTTGAATAATCTGAATGTACATTTCATATCTTTCATTAAATGATGTTGAATTTTAGGAATTTAATATTATTTGATACAGATTTTATACTTGACTAACATTAATATTTTATCAGATATCAATGTATATATTTGATATCACTATATCAAACTACATATGAATTTTTATATAGTTTGAAATAGAAAATCACATTGTTTTCTTTCTTGGTTTATAATGTATTGTATATAATAAATTTTTTATTCAGTCAGGCATGGTGTGAAATAGGTCAGAAATAAGACTTGACTTTAAGTATCTGGTGGAACGTAGGAATCATGGAGTGGAGGGAATGTGACTAGTAAAAGACTTAAATTAAATCCAGAGAATTTCAGGATAATAAAAGGAATATTCTATTATGAAACTGTCTTCCTTTAACTTGAATTAGGAAGAGAATCCCTGTATGGGAATGCATTTCTATAAAAAAAGTGCTTCAAAAAAATAGTACTTCCTTCAGCCTGTTTTTTTATATTTATATCAGATTAGGGAAATATAAGCCATTTGATTTAAGTACCATATCTAAGTATTAAGAATGGCTCTTGAGGTTTCAGAACTGCAGGAAAAGGTAAAGGGATTAAGAAAAAAAAGAAAAACGTCATAAACACAGACAACAGATAGATGGTGATTACCACAGAAAAATGACATTGGGGGAGGTAGAAGAAGAGTGTATAGAGGTAAATAGTGATGGCAGAAGACTTAGGATGATGAACACACTATACAGATGATGTATTATAGAATTGTATGCCTGAAACCTATAGAATTGTATTAACCAATATCACACTACCAAATTCAATTAAAATAAAAGGGGCTAAGATTGGCTCTTGAGACAATATTATACTTTATATTGCTTATCTTGTTTTTCTGTATGATTTGTTAATAAGCAAAAATCTCATTATACTGAGCTTTATATGACAAATTGTTTTACTTATTTATTTATTTATTTAAATTTTATTGTTGTTGTATTACATCCATCCCCTCTTTGCTCCCTTCTGTCCCCCTCCCCACCCACCCATTCCCCCCAAAGTCAGTCCCACCTTTTGTCCATGTCCATAGTTCCTTTATACTAGGTTCTTGTCTAAGCTGCTCCCCTTCCTTGCCTCTGCCTCCCCCCTCCCCAAATGTGTTTTATTTAAACACATTCTATTCATGCCCGGCCAGTGTGGTTGAGTTGGTTGGAGCATGATTCTGTGGACTAAAAGGTTACACATCTGGTTGGGACATATACAAGAAGGCAGCCATTTGATGTTTCTCTCTACCCCTCTCTCCTCCATTTCTCTCTCTCTAAAAGCAATCGAAAAAAAATGTTTTGGGGTAAGGATTTAAAATACATATATTAAACACATTCTATTAAAATAGATCCAATTTTTAAAGTGAATTTTCCAGAATGTCAGTGAGATAGATACAGCACTATCTACTTTGAATCTAAGATATGAAAGAAGGAAATAGTTACATAAAATCTTTTTCTCAAGACTTTGAACCTGTGTGTGTGCACTTGTGTGCATAGGCACATGTTTTAAAGTTAAAGGAGATGACTAGGTGATGATTGGGTAAAATGACTAAAGAACTCAGTTATATCTTAGTTTTCTCCTTTCAGGTCCAACAACTATTGACCATTCATTATGGCATAGTCATAGTTTATTACATATGGGTTGGGGCAAAAGTAGATTTACAGTTTGTATGGGGAGTAGTTCAATAATTAACAAATAATAATACTTGTATAAGAATAAACTCTTTCATTTACACACAACTCTAAACTCACTTTTGCCCTCACCCTGGATAATACCTCTTACTGAGATAATTACTATAATCTAACCAGAACAGTGATAATATAATGTGTTTATTTCTTCTTCACAGGGTTATTCCCATTGTGTTGATGTTTATATAAAGCAGTGCCAGGAGGTAACTTAACACTACACTTTATTGGATTTCACTTTATTTTATGTTAATATGTCTTTTAAAAACTATTTAAAAATGTGTATTCACTATGTAAAATGCCTCTGCTATTTAGGGTGCGTATTTGAGAAATGATATATTTGAAGATGCAGCAATACTTTGTCAACGGGTGAATAAACAAGTTGGAGATATCTTTAGTAATCCAGAAACAGTACTGGCTAAACTTATTCAAAATGTATTTGAAATCAAACTACAGGTAATTTAAAATAATTAAGTAGTTTCTAAAGCAATGTGTAATTTGTTTCTCTCTGTTTTAAAAGTATTTTAAAAATTAGTTTACTATGTAATTCCTGTAAGTAGCAATCTACTTATTTAGTGAAGTGGAAAGGAATGACAGTGTCATGCTTTTTAAAAAATGTTTTATTGAAAATGTACACTAATCACTAAGTGTCATCAGAGCACATGTTTAATTCTGTTTACCGATAGTAGTAGCAGTAGTAGTAGTAGTAGCAGTAACGGGTCATAGTAGGGCACCCTTAGACTTTTACTTGTATTGGGTCCTCTCTTTGACCAACAGATGCATTTGTGAAATTGAACAAGAATTACTAAGGCAGCTTGTAGAATTTTTTGTATTATGGTACTAACATGAAGTAAATAGGAATTTAATTTGCAATCTCTACTCTCATAGCACTATACTTTAAAGCAACATTTCCTAGAATATGTTTACCACTGAATTAAGAAACTTAAGAGTTTATTTTTAAAACAGAATTCAGATTTTTAAATAGCCTTTAAAGGTACTTATGTGTTGTATGTGGTTCTCTGGAAGCAGTGATGTAATGCAGCATTTCCCAGTTTTAGAGTAATGCCTGTTAATGGTTCAAGGGACACTAATACTACCAAGATTGTAGTTTGGTAAATGCTTCTTTAAGGAATTGACTATATTGGTATAACAAGTTTTTTGTTCTGGGGTTTTTGTTGTTGACATTATTTTTATTTTATTTATTTATTTATTTAAAAAAAGATTTTATTTAATTATTTTTAGGAAGAGGGGAAGAGACAGAGGCAGAGAGGGAGAGAGACATCAATGTATGGTTGCTTTTCACCTGCCTCCAGCCACAGACCTGACTGGAGACCTGTTTTGCAACCTTGTTATGTGCCCTGGCTGGGGAATCGAACCTGTGACCTTTGGGTTCACAGGCCGGTGCCTTATCCACTGTGCTACCAGCCAGGGCTGTTGACATTATTTTTAAAATGTACTTCATGAGTCAGAATAGGCCATTTTTTTTTAAAAAGCGTATTTTGAAATTCTTAATGCTTATCCCCAAGACTGATGTAGATGGACTGGTAAATTAACAGTAAAATTTTATTTATTTTTTAAAAAGATTTTATTTCATTATTTTTAGAAAGAGGGGAAGGGAGAGAGTCAGAGAGGGAGAGAAACATCAATGTATGGTTGCTTTTCACCTGTCTCCAGCCACAGACCTGATTGGAGACCTTGTTATGTGCCCTGGCTGGGGAATCGAACCTGCGACCTTTGGGTTCGCAGCCTGGCCCCTTAACCACTGTGCTACCAGCCAGGGCTACAGTAAAATTTTAAACATACTTTCTTACATTTTTATATTGGTCTATTTTCTATGCATTGCCTTCTCTATTGAATTGTAAGTTAGAACATTTTAAGAATGTGAAGTTACCCTGGCTGGTGTGGCTCAGTGGATTGGTGCCAGTCTGTGAACCCAAAGTTTGCAAGCCAGCTCTCCAGCCTGGTCCTTAGCTGGAAGCAGGTAAAAGGCAACCATACGTTGATGCTTCTCTCCATTTCTTTTTCCCTCCTTGTCCTTCTCTCTGAAAATAATGGATAAAATCTTTATGAATAAATAAATAAAATCTCTTGCTTTAAAAAAAAAAAGTGAAGTTAATTTCAGACAAAAGTGTATCTTGACTATGTAATTTAGTATTTACTTAATTAACAAAATGTTGACTTTTTGTTTTTAGAGTTTTGTGAAAGACCAATTAGAAGAATGCAGGAAATCTGATGCAGAGCAGTATCTCAAAAGTCTCTATGATTTATATACAAGGTATATTTTTAATTATTAGAAAATAACAGATCTTAGAATTTTTTGGAAAATGAGAAGGTACTCAGATATTTTGGAATAACAGTTTGGCAGATAGCAATATATTTTTTAGCATTAAATTCTTGGCTATATACACTAGTGTTGCGTAAGAGCAGCATTCTTAGTATGTTAATTTAAGGGGTTGGATATTATGCTTTCTATTAATGTACTTTAATGAAACAAAGCTTTGTTTACCTTGTTTAAACTAGGACTTGATAACTTTGTTTCTGATTTGAATTGTAAGCTAATTCATTGTTCTTTATTCCACCCCCACCCCCCACCCCCCCCCCGCCCGGGACTAGTATAATTACATTTATCTGCAGTTAAAACTTTAGAAATTGAGAAAGGAAGTGACAAACTCTTTTAAAATGACAATTTCAGCCTAAGTCTAGTCTAATGTGAGAATTTCTTTCTTTTTCCTTTTTTTGTAAAAGGCAGCGTTAAACTTAGAAATATTATATCTGCAGTTTCATGTAGAGTTTGTACCCAACTCTGTTGCTTATTCTTCAGTGTCCTCTTAGGAGGAGAGTTTTGAAAAGGAACCATAATCTGAAAATTTCTGTCAGTAACAAGATTATTATGAGCCTATCTTCAATGATAGGGAACAGATAATTAGAGAAAAGTTCACATAGATAAACATAAAAGAGAATCATCAGAGAGCAGACCTCTCAGTATTCTGGCTTGTGTACCATGTCATGCATGAATGGCATTAGAGCATACTTGAAGCCATTCTGCCATTGGTTGCCATTTCGAGACTGGTTGATTTCCTCATCTAAGTCATACCTAGGAATTTATGGCAGATTTGAAAACCATAAAATTGACTTGAAACCTATGTAATCACATTAACCAATATAAGTTCAATAATAAACACTGGGGAAAAAAACCAAAACCAAACCAATCAAACCCCATAATGTTGTTTGTAATATTCATTGTACTTTATAGATAACTATACAGCATTCTCTGTATCCTGCTAAGTATCTTCCCAGATTTTAAGAAATGGTGGTTTATGGACAACGAGTGGAATTGACATTGGGGGGAAATGGGTTGGTGGGGAAGGGGAGAGAAGAGGGGGAAAATGGGATGAATGTAATACAACAACAATAAAATTAAATTTAAAAAAAACCAATAACAAAAAAAGAAGTGGTTGAAACATAAGTTATGAAAGTCACATTGTAAAAATACATATTCCTTAGTATTGTTACTACACCTAAAATATATATTAATTTTTTTTCCTCCTCTTCCATGAAAAGAACCACAAATCTTTCCAGCAAGTTGATGGAGTTTAACTTAGGTACTGATAAACAGACTTTCTTGTCCAAGCTTATCAAATCCATTTTCATTTCCTATTTGGAGAACTATATTGAGGTGGAGACTGGATATTTGAAAAGCAGAAGTGCTATGATCCTACACCGCTATTATGAATCAAAAAACCATCAAAAGAGATCTATTGGCACAGGAGGGTGAGTGTTTCTGTTAAATATTATATACTAAGACTAAATATGTTAACTTTATTATATTTGAACAGACATCAAATATTGAGTCATTGGAATTTTCTATGGAGGGCTCTTAAACCAGTTTGTTTATACTATTGATCAAATCCTGTCTCTTTGAACTACCTGTTGAAAATGACCTAACATGATTAAAATGTAAAACAGAATACCAGTACTGTACAGAGTTCTGTAGGTTCTTTTTTGTTTTCAAATTCAGGAAAGTGTTCCAGGTTATTAAGTAGGAGGCACATTATTTTTTTGTTGGTGATGGTGGCTGTAGCTGTGGAAAAAGGCAAAGAAATCCTGAACTTCTTAATGAATTGTGCATAAAATTAATTAGTACCTTAAAACTTGAGATTGTTCACATACTTGAAGAAAGTGAGTACCTATAAAAGTTGGTGGCACCTCAGTAATCCAGACTGTGACTACCTAGAACTTCAGGTGATTCTAAGATGAAGCAGAATGACTTCTGTGGGGCCCTATAATCAGGTTTCAGAGTCCACGTACATACACACCCAAATCAGTTTCTTATTTTTCAGTTTGTCATTATATTACATAATGATCAGGCAAATTATAATTAGGAATAAAAATTGACATCTGAAAGGCAGTAGCAAGTAAAGAAAAATTAAACAATTATAAGATTTAAAAGAAAAATAGTTGACTGTAGTCTGGAGCTTATATGTATGTTCTAGGAGCAAAAAAGTCTAACCTTTAATGATACCACCATATAATAAATGTTTAAAGTGATCCTTAGTCATTAAGAAAAGCTACATCATGTTTAATATATCTTGTTTAATAAAAATGAAGAGATGTGCAATACGTTTATTGAGATTATTATAACCATTATGTTTTTAAATGGTTAAATGTATTTTTAAAAGATTAAAATTTTAAAGTTTATTTTAAGAAGAACCATTTAGTTATCTAGAATATTAACTTACTTATAATAGCCCACTTCCTATAACAGAACAAGGAGTTTTTTGGTTATTGAGTCAGAATTATAGAGCTGAAATAGAGGTCATCCCTCCAAATCTCCTAATTTTTCAGATGAAAATCCTCTGTTTAGAAATTTAAGGCTTACTTGTCTTAACAGAATTACTGGAATTAGAACTTATAGGTCTCCTGGTTGTTGGTCAGTTTTTCATGTTGAGGTATAATGTGTTCGAGAATATTTAAAATTGAAATTATGTACACTGAAGTGTTCTTCTTTAATATATTGATATAATGCTCTAGTATTCAAGATTTGAAAGAGAGAATTAGACAACGTACCAACTTACCATTGGGGCCAAGTATCGATACTCATGGGGAAACTTTTTTATCCCAAGAAGTGGTGGTTAATCTTTTACAAGAAACCAAACAAGCCTTTGAAAGATGTCATAGGGTAAGAGTAATTGTATATTTATTTTGTTTATATGTAATTGTATATTTTAAGTTTGCCTTGTTTATACTAAGATATAAATCTGGGTAGACCAACTTTTTATAACGAAAATATATAGGATTTTTTAGAGAACAGAATTACTTTAAAATTACTTAGAAGTACATTTGTAAAAATGTTATGGTATCACATAGCTAAAAAGTTGGAGTGATGGGTGTGTTTAGTATAGTAATATATTTAATTTTCTGACCGCTGGAAATATAGGGTGTACGCAATCAATTGGCAGAGTTTTAGTTAAATAACATACCACAGAAGTGTTATATTTTGAAATAAATTTATTCTTTTATGCAAATACCTAAACATAGTCATTATTTTCTAAATTGTTCAAAAAATTCTCCATTTGCTGCAATAATAGACTCGATTCAACTTCAGAATCTTGAGCATGCTTTCATTAACTTCTCTTTGTCCATGGACATCATAATGTTTTCAATCTTAGCTTCAACAGCCTCTTTATTGGAATGAGGTTGTTTATTAACTTGTATCTCACAAATGCTGCATACGTAAATAGTTTAAAGGATTTGTATCTGGTGAACTAGGTGGCCAGATTTCCTTTGACCAGAATTCAGTTGTCCAAGGTATAACTACTTCTCTCAAAATGTCAAGGTAAACATCCTGGATCTTCATTGATAATCTCCTGGACTCTGTGTACAATATCAGGACTTGTGCAATCCTTGCATACCTTATGCATTTTCCTTGTTGGTGTGGTGACATAAGGATCAGCGTCTTTCACCTTCTTCACGTTGTAAATTGTACATAAAGAGATGTCACTGAAGTCCACAATTTCCTTATCAGTTTGCCCTGCATGCAGTCCAGAAACTATGGTTGCTGTAACATCACATTCCTTTGACATGAGTTTTGCTCTCGGAATTTAATGCTTTATGTCTGAAACAATGATGTTAAATTATAACCTTAGAAACACAGTTTTTCAAAATTAATAAGCACATGAAATAAGGAGATGCAAAGTTATTGCCAATGTATCGTGCCACACCCTACACATATGGCAAACGCACACATGGGAAGATGCTCAACATTATTAGTTATTAAGACATTCAAAATAAAAACACAATGAAGTATCACTACACACCCTATTAGATTGTCTAAAATTAGAAAGATTCATCACACCAAATGCTGGAGATCATGTGGAACAAATGGAAACCCTCACACACTGCTGGCAAGATTGTCAAATGAAACAACCACCTTGGAAAATCTTAATGAATACTACAATATTGATATTAAGTATATACCCAAGAGCAATTAAGTCATTATCTGCATAAATACATATATATATATATATATATATATATATATGAATATTCATAGCAAATTCATAATAGTCAGACACTGGAACCAATCTGAATACCCATCAATAGGTAAATGAATAAATTGTGGTATAGTTACACAATAAAATACCACACAGCAATGAAAGGGAATGTACTAATTAATACACACAACATGGATGAACCTTAAAATAATTATACTGAGTGAAAGAAGCCATAATCACGTGTATATACCATAATCCTTTCTATAAAAATTTCTAGAAAACTAATTCTTGAAAACATCCTACTTGGCTTTCAAGACTTAGGCCTCAAACATCCACTTCTTTTAAAAAACTAATCTATAGTGACATAGCAGATTGGGGGTTGTCTGAGGATAGAAATGGAGAGAGGGAAAAAGGAGATTATGTCAATAAAAGGGTAACAGTGAACTTATTGATATAATGTATCCTCTCATTATTCCAACTGCAGTTACAGTTTTAAAAATGTACACATAATTCATCGAAGGCAATAACCTTTATCTGTTTACTGAATATCAATTATTAATATATCAGTTATTTTTAATTTTTATTTATTTTAAAAAGATTTTATTATTATTTTTAGAGAGTGGGTAAGGGAGAGAGGCAGAGAGGGAAAGAAGTATCAATGTATGGTTGCCTTTCACCTGCTTCCAGCTACAGACTTGGCTGGAGAACCTGGCTTGCAACCTGGTTATGTGCCCTGGCTGGGAATTGAACCAGTGACCTTTGGGTTTGCAGGCTGGCACCTTATCCACTGTGCCACCAGCCAGGGGCTTCAAAATTATTTTTTAATAAGGAACTGAAAATCAATCTGCTTACTCATTACAGTGTTCTTTTTAAAATTTTTAAAGATTTTATTCATTAGTTTTAAGAGAGAGGGGAAGGGAGTGAGGAAGAAAAGGAGAGCAACATCAATGTATGGTTTCCTTTCACCTGACTCCAACTACAGACCTGGCTGGAGACCTGGCTTGCAATCTGGTTACGTGCCCTAATTGGGTACTGAACCAACGACCTTTGGGTTTGCAGGCCAGTGCCTATTCACTGAACCACCAGCCAGGGCTTTAATATTTTTTAAAGCTACCATCATTAATACAAGATCAAATTCAAATTCCTAATATCTTCTTTTAATTTAATTTTATTATTGTTGTATTACATCCATCCCCATTTTCCTCCCATCTGTCCTCTTCCCCACCCATCCGTTCCCCCCCAAAGTCAATCCCACTTGTCCACGCCCATGGTTCTGCCATGCTAGTTCCTTGACTAAACTGCTCCCCTTCTTTGCCTTGTCTTCCCCCCTCCCCCCTCCCCTCTGCCCCCTGAAGGCCTGTTCATTGTATTCATGTATCTGGTTCTGTTTTATTTGTTTTGTACATTATTGTCCTGTAATGGATGGGATCATGTGGTATTTGTCTTTCACTGACTGGCTTATTTCACTAAACATAATACTCTCCAGTTCCATCCATGTTGTTGCAAAGGGTAGGAGTTCCTACTTTCTTTCTGCTGTGTAGTATTCCATTGTGTAAATGTACCAAAGTTTTTTGATCCAGTCATCCACAGATGGGCACTTAGGCTATTTCCAGCACTTGGCTATTGTAAATAGTGCTGCTATGAACATAGGGGTACATAGGCTCTTATGAATTGGTGTTTCAGGGTTCTTTGGGTATAGTCCTAGTAGTGGAATTGCTGGATCAAAAGGCAGTTCCATTTTTAGTTTTTTAAGGAAACTCCATACTGTTTTCCATAGTGGCTGCACCAGCCTGCATTCCCACCAACAGTGCACCAGGGTTCCCTTTGCCCCACATACTTGCCAACACTTGTTTGTTGATTTGATGATTGCCATTCTGACAGGTGTGAGGTGGTTCAAATTCCTAAGACTGATGCATAGTTTTTCTCTAACATTTCAACTTCCTCTCTTACTATTCTCATATTCACACGTATATTTAAGTTCCAGCATTTTACGCTCTATGACTGATGTTTGTATGTGTTTGTACTATTCTCTCTGCCTGAAACAGTCTGCCAGAATCTTCTTAAAAATATCCTATTTTAGCCCTGGCTGGTAGCACAGTGGATAAGGTGCCGGCCTGGGAACCCAAAGGTCACAGGTTCGATTCCCCAGCCAGGGCACATTAGCAGGTTGCAAACCAGGTCTCCAGTCAGGTCTGTGGCTGGAGACAGGTGAAACGCAACCATACATTGATGTCTCTCTCCCTCACTGCCTCTCTCCCTTCCCCTCTTTCTAAAAATAATGAAATAAAATCTTTAAAAAAAAAAAAAATATCCTATTTAGATTTGAAGATACATCCTATTTAGATGTGAAGTTGCCTCACAACTGCAAACCTACTTTTGCCCCACCTTGTATAATTTTGATGAGAGAGTATGTTAGATGACCTGAGACCTTAGAAATACAATATATAGGATGCGGCGCAATAAGTTGGCAGTAACTTTGCATCTCCTTGTTTCACATGCTTCTTATTAATTTTGAACAACTGTTTTTGAGGTTATAATTTAACATCGTTGTTTCAGATATAAAGTATTAAATTCTGAGAGCAACTGTCATGTCAAAGGAATATGATGTTACAACAACCATAGTTTCTGGACTGTATGCAGGGCAAACTGCTAAGGAAATTGTGGACTTCAGTAACATCCCTTTATGTACAATTTACAACGTGAAGAAGGTGAATGATGCTGATCCTGATGTCACCACACCAACAAGGAAAATGCGTAAGGTATGAAGGATTGCACAAGTCCTGATATTGTACACAGAGTCCAGGAGATTATCAATGAAGATCCAGGATGTTTACCTTGACATTTTGAGAGAAGTAGTTGTACCTTGGATGAATCAAGTAGCAAATGGACATCATTTTATCTTCCAACAAGATAGATGGTGGGTGCACCAGCACGTAATGCTAAAAAGGTGCAAGAATGTCTCAGTGTCAATGTTCCTGAATTTTGGCCAAAGGAAATCTGGCCACCTAGTTCACCAGATGCAAATCTTTTAGACTATTAATGTATGCAGCATTCGTGAGAGAGAAGTTAATAAACAACCTCATTCCAATAAAGAGGCTGTTAAAGCTAAGATTGAAAACATTACGATGTCCATGGATAAAGAAAAGTTCATAAAAAGTTAAATAATAAAGAAAAGTTCCGAAGTCGGATCGAGTCTGTTATTTCAGCAAATGGAGACCTTTTTGAACAATTTAAAACATAATGACTTTGTGTATTTACATAAAAGAGTAAATTTATTTCAAAATAGAAAACTTTTGTGGTATGTTATTTATTTTACTAAAATAGTGATGCAGCTGCTATGGAAAATAGTATGATGCACTTTATTGCATGCACCCTGTATATATACAGGGTATATTTTTGTGCATTTTTAAAATTGAGTTGTCTGTTATTATTTTTCAATAGTTCTGTATGATTTATGACTTATTAAGGATGTCGGTTGCTTGGTGTCTATGAGCAAATAAGGGAAATGAGGGTTGTGATTTGGAGGATAAAGGTTGGATGGTATTGAAAAGACCAGGAATGGTATTGAATAATACCAAATCCGTGTTTATAATCAGTGGAGATTTAGGGGATTTTAGGTGGGTTGTATACTTCACTCCCAGCTGTATATACCAGATAGTAAGTATTCTGAAGGGTGCTTGAATGGAGACTACATGTAGGCAACAATCAATTGATTAATAAAGAAAGTAGAAGAAGTTGAGAAGTAATTTTCTAACTTTTAAAGGGGGATTTTTGTTTTCTCAGCTAACTACTAATAATTCTTTTACTGAGTAGTTAACCAGCAGCAGCATCAACATCAAAATGGACATTTATCATTGTGGGCTTACTGTATGCTAAACAATGATAAAAGCATTTTAATGTATTTTCATATTTTACCTCAAAGCTAGGTTATAAGTAAAATTTATATTATCCCCACCTTACAAATGAAGAAATTGAGGCTTTGTAGAGTTAAATAACACCTTAAGAGTTCACTGAGCCAGGAAGTGATGAAGCCGGGATTTGAGCCTTTCATATCTTATAGTGCATCAGTTTATTGATTTCCCCATCACACCCCCAATAAAATAAAGAAAATATATTTTGTTCCAAGTGTTGATAGAATAGCCTTTTGTTTAGTTGGTGGCTCTCAAACTTCTTTGACTATGCCCCACAAGAAATGCACTTTACATAGCAGCCCAGTGTACAGTTCTAAGATTTTATTTATTTATTTTAAGGGGAGGTGGGAGGGAAAGAAATATCCATTTGTGAGAGATACATCAATTGGTTTGCCTTTCACAAACTGGGGACCAGTTTGGCAACCTAGGCATGTTCCCTGACCATTACTTGAACTGGTGACTTTTTGGTTTTAGGGACAATGCCCAACCCACTGAGCCACTTCAGTCAGGGCAGCCCAGTGCACATTGTTTATGCATGTGTGTGTGTTTCATGAAACTTTGTTTCTCTTTTTTAAATTTAGTCTTTATTGTATTTTTCCCATTGCCAACCCTGCTCCCAGCAATCACCATGCTATTGTCTATTGTCTATATTTCTTTTTCTTTTCTTTTTAATTTTATTGTTGTTGTATTACATCCATCCCCTTTTTGCTCCCCTCTGTCCCCCTCCCCACCCACCCATTTCCCCCAAAGTCAATCTTCCCCCCAAAGAGGCAGAGAGGGAGAGATACATCAATGTATGGTTGCTTTTCACCTGCCTCCAGACCTAGCTGGAGACCTGGCAGACAACCTGGTTATGTGCCCTGACTGGGAATTGAGCCAGCGACCTTTGGGTTTGCAGGCTGGCGCCTTATGCACTGTTCACTGTGCCACCAGCCAGGGCTAAGTCCTTTTTCTTTTTTGTTCAGTCCCTCTGTCCCCTAACTGCTTCCCCTCCTTACCCACCCCCCCACTAGCTGTCATCTGCCCTCCATCTGAGTCTGTCTCTTGTTTGTTAGTTCATTTTGTTCATTAGATTCCACATGAGTGGAAATCATGTGGTATTTGTCTTTCTCTCACTGGCTTATTTCACTTAGCATGGTTTCCAGGTCCATCTGTACATACTGTTGCAAAGGGTAAAAAAATAATTTTTTAAAAAATACTTTATTATTTTCAGAGAGAAGGGCAGGGAGGAAGAAAGAAAGGGAGAGAAGCATCAATGTGTGGTTGCCTTTCACCTTCCTCTAGCTAAGGACCTGACTGGAGACCTGATTTGCAGCCTAGTAATGTGCTCTGGCTGGGAATCGAACCAGTGACCTTTGGGTTCATAGGCCGGCACCAATCCACTGAACCACACCAGCCAGGGCAAATTTTTTTTTTTTTACAGCTGAGTAGAATTCTGTTGTGTAAATGTCTCACAGTTATGTTTGGTTTTATTATATACATTAAGAGGGATTTTTATTTTGCTTTATTTTCTATTGGTTCTCTTCTCCCTCCCCCTCCTTCCCTCCCTTCCTTCCTCTCACTAATGGGTTGCAATCCAGGTCAGTAAAACACTGATCTAGTTTAAGCCAGGAGAATTATAGGCAAATATGGAGCATTGTATGTGTATGAGAGAGGCAGTGGAAGTGGTGAGGAAGAGGTATTAATTATTATTTTGATACCTAAATATTGACTGCAACTTATACAAAGTTGATTACTTAAAAAAAAACAAAGAAACACTTTGTTTTCAAAGGTAGACTTGAGTAGTAACATATTTGGTTTTTGTTTTAAAGCTCTCTGATCCTTCTGATCTACCACGGAATGCCTTTAGAATTTTTACCATTCTTGTGGAATTTTTATGTATTGAGCATATTGATTATGCTTTGGAAACAGGACTTGCTGGTAAGTATATTTATCTATGCTGTAATTTGTATTAAATTTCTTTAATCCTGCTTGGTTAAATGGCATGTATAATGTTTCATATATATCAACTCTGTATTGAATTCAGTGCAATGAATAATGTTTCTGAGCTTTTGTAATAGAAGGATCTGTCAGATGGTGAATGCTACACATTAATGGGATATTAATGACTTCTTCCTTAATTCTAGTCCTCTATTCCAGTCGCCTTCTTGTCATCTCCCCCGTTCACTGTGCATCTCAAATTTAACATATCCCAAATGAAACTCTACCTTCCACCTAAACCTGTTCCTCTCCCAGTCTTCCTCATGTCTTTAAAAGACATCACCATTTACTGCTTGTTCAACTTCTAAACTGAGGAGTTGCCATAATTCCTCCTCTTCATCCCTGATACACAATTCTAAACATAACTCAATTTCATATACATTTCTCTATCTCCACTGATGCCAGTCTACTTTAAATACCATCTCTTGCCTGCTAACTGGTTTCCCTATACCCATTCTTGCCTCTCAAATTACTGACTCTGTGCAAGTTTCTTTTTCTTGTTTAAGACCCTTAGTATCTTCCTGTTATTCCTGGGGGGAGTGTGAGGGAATAACAGCAAACTTTATAGAAGCATGGCTTTTTGATCTGGTTTCCTCATTTGTATTCATCCTCATCTCATAGGCATTTCCCCTCATTACCTAGGTGTTCTGGCTATCATTCTTTTTCTTTACTCAGGTTCTTGGCGCTTAATTGTTTCTCCATCCCCAATCCATTTCCTTCAGTTCTTCTCATGTCTGGCTTTGCAGCTTGCTT
Source organism: Noctilio leporinus (assembly GCA_004026585.1). Lineage (NCBI taxonomy): Eukaryota > Metazoa > Chordata > Mammalia > Chiroptera > Noctilionidae > Noctilio > Noctilio leporinus. The sequence continues at coordinate 44,550 of PVIW01006501.1, forward strand.
TCTAAGATGTCAACTTCTCAGAAAGGCCTTTGCTAATCACCCTAGCTAAAGGAGACCTCCTCTCCTTGCCTACTCATTTCATCATTGGATTAACTTTTTTCATAGTGATTATCACAGTGACGAAATTTTTATCTGTTAATGTATGCCTCTGTTCACCAGAATTCACTCATTCAGTGCATACTTATTAAGTACCTACTCCTGCACTCATGGAGCTTACATTCTTGTGGGAAAGGTAGACAAATGATTAGGGAGAAAAACAAAACTGAGTAAGCGATAGGTAAGGAGTAGTAATGAGGAGGTAGGAAGGAGTATTCAGGGGCCGAGGGCTATTTTAGAAAGGATGGTGAGAGAAGACCTCTCTGAGGAGACATACCACCAGAGAGCTAAATGAAGTCATGCAGTAAACTGAGTATTTGGAGAAAGAGTATTGTAAGTAGAGAGAAGAGCATATATGCTCTTGTGGATAGGAATCTTATGTGTCTTACTCACCATTATAGTCTAGCACCTAGAAAGCACATAGCAGACACTCAAAAATGTTTATTGACTATATATAACATTATTCCATAGTTTCTAAAATTGAAGCAAAATTATCCATAATTTAGTAACCTTGTGGTTTATTGTCACATTGTTACCCATTTTTTATATAGTCTCATGATATATAGGTAAGCACTTGTGTCCTTTTTTAAAAAATTTCTTAATTACATTAACTCTTGACATCAAGTATTTAACATTTTACCTTTTGCAGGTGTCTTTAAAATGTGGTATTTTATATTGGGATAATAAACGTCAAAGATGTAAAGATTTAAAAAGATAATGGAAAAATGACATGAATTAGAATTCATATAACATGAAGCATGGAAACCTAGCATCTTCATTTTAATAGTATTCACAATTTGGAAGGGTTTAGAAAATTTCCTAGAAGGATAAGAAGGTCCCTTGTACTCATAAATATTTTCCATGCATCTTATTTAGTTATTATTTACTGGTCTTATCCCTAGTGATCGTGTAAAATTCTATCACATGTATATATCATAAAGTTAACCCTCCCTATTATTTGACATGTTGGGTCTCTTCAGTAATTTAGTAATTAAATAATAACTACAATGAACTAAGTGTTTTTCTTATTTTGAATTATTTTCTTGAATAAAATCCTAGAAGTGCAATGAGCAGATCAAAGTGTTACAAATTTTAAAATCTCTATACATATAAATTGTTTTTCCTACAGGGGTTTTCCTCCACTAATTTATGCTGCTGCTGGCATGTATGACTATACCAGTTTTTCTGCACAGCATTGAATATTCTTTTTTTTTTTTTAAGATTTTATTTCATTATTCTTAGAAAGAGGGGAAGGGAGAGAGGCAGAGAGGGAGAGAGACATCAGTGTATGATTGCTTTTCACCTGCCTCCAGCCACAGACCTGACTGGAGACCTGGTTTGCAACCTTGTTATATGCCCTGGCTGGGGGATCAAACCTGCGACCTTTGGGTTAACAGGCCGGCGCCTTATCCACTGTGCTACCAGCCAGGGCTGAATATTCTTTTTAAAACTTGAATAATTTAGTTTTTAAAATATGTATACTTATTGCCTTAATTTTCATGTCTTCCATCAATAACAAGGATTAGTATTTCCTTCATGTATATTGACTTACTTTTTTCTCTTAAAAGTTTTGTTGGGCCCTGGCTGGTGGCACAGTGGATAAGGTACCAGCCTGTGAACCCAAAGGTCGCTGGTTTGATTCCCCAGTCAGGGCACATAACCAGGTTGCAAGCCAGGTCTCCAGCCAGGTCTGTAGCTGGAGGCAGGTGAAAAGCAACCCATACATTGATCTCTCTCTCTCTCTCTCTCTCTGCCTCTCTCTTCCCCTCTCTCTAAAAATAATTAAAATAATAAACTCTAAAAAATAATAAAGTTTGTGTTGGAGCTTTTAATTTTCTTACCGATGGATGATTTTATCTTGTGGGCAAATAAAACACCTGTGATTTTCATTCTTAAAACTTTGAAAAAAGTCATCCTATAAAGAACTCAGGGTATTAAGTTTTTTTCTCATTTGCTATGAATATTTTTCTTAGTCCTTTATGGCTTTTAATTTTATCTAGAAATATAAGTGTCTAGGGTTAGAGGGAAGGGTAAATTGAAATTTGGAATAGTCATCTCTCTTTTTGAATGTAGAGTGGCTTGAATACAATACTGAAAATTAAGAATTTATTCTGTTGACAGTGAGGAGAATTGAATATTTTTGAGGCAATAGTGAGGAACATGGTGAGTGAAATGAGTGAGTTTAAGTATGTTACTATGGCATAAAAGATAAAGGGATTTGAACCAGAAAGTTAATAATAAAATTATTTTAATTGTTTGCAGATAAAGAGGACTGATTATAAGAAAAATGATTCATGGTTCAAGTGAATCATTGGGCACAAGAGTGGGAAAAGGAATGAAAAAGTGTAGTTTGAGATGATATATTTATTGATCTGTTTTTCAGTTTATCTCAGCAAGTAGTAAAGACAGAGTAGATGGTAAAAATATGGGCATAAAAACTTTGGATGAGCTCTGGCTGGTGGCACAAGGGGGTAAGGCGCCAGCCTGTGAACCCAAAGTTCTCTGGTTTGATTCCCAGTCAGGGCACATACCCAGTTTGCAAGCCAGGTCTCCAGCCAGGTCCATAGCTGGAGGCAGGTGAAAGGTAACCATACATTGATGTCTCTCTTCCTCTCTGCCTCTTTCCCTTCCCCTTTCTCTGGAAGTAATAAATAAAGTCTTAAAAAAAAAACAAAAACTTTGGATGAATTTTGTTATCTTATGAACATGTTTAATTTTACTCTTCTGTCTACAAAAATCATTGTTAATTTACTAAAATAGCAGTTAACTTTCATTTATGTTGAGTCTATTAAAATCACACTTATTTTTCTGTTGCCAAGATGAACCTCTTAAAGTATGACTTTAACCCTAAGTTGTCTTTCAACCGTAGGAATTCCCTCTTCAGATTCTCGGAATGCAAATCTCTATTTTCTGGATGTTGTGCAGCAGGCCAATACTATTTTCCATCTTTTTGACAAGCAGTTTAATGACCACCTTATGCCACTAATAAGGTGAGTCAAATTTTAATTGTTATTTTAGTAACTATTATGATAGTCCGTTTCTGTTAATTATTAAAAGTAATACATTTTAATAATATAATCAAATGGGACAGGAAAGTGTGAAAAAGTAGAAACTCTTTTCCTTCCTTGTCTCCTATTGCTTCTGTGGTATTAATTTTGGTTTATTTGAAAAGACTGAATCTGTCATTAACCTGTATCTGATGTGAAAGAAGACCTCTAGTTTGTAACCACTTTGTCATATAAAGATATCAATACAAATTTTTATGAAATTAATACGATAGATTTTGATGAGACATTAAGATTTGGTTTATATGAACTTTATGTTCATATAAATTTATGTGAACTTTAAAACACGAGGATTAAATTAAGTGTATATGTTAACATGCTTTATAAAACTGTATTTGTAGTACTGTTATTAAAGAGTGTGTGTGTGGTGTATAAATTCCAGACATTTTGTTATTAACATTGATACGCCAAGAAATTAGTCCAGCAGCAGTCTCAAAGATTACTTGTGATCTCTGAATCTTTCCACACTTTGTAAGGAAATTAATTAATTGATTGGTTGATTGATTTTAAAGATTTTATTCACTATTTTTAGAGAGAGGGGAAGGGAGGGAGGCAGAGAGGGAGAGAAACATCAATGGATGGTTGCCTTTCACCTGCCTCCAGCTGGGGACCTGACTGGAGACCTGGCTTGCAACCTGGATATGTGCCCTGACTGGGAATCGAAGCAGCAACACTTGGGTTTGCAGGCAGGTATAGGAGATTTACTTATTAAAGAGCTATAATGCCACATAGCAAAGAATTCACGTAACTATTAGGGAAGCATACAGGGTGTGTACGATCAGTGATAAAATTTTAGTAAAATAAACAACATACCACAAAAGTTATATTTTGAAATAAATTTACTCTTATATGTAAATACATAAACAGTCATTATATTTTAAATTGTTTGAAAAAGTCTCCATTTGCTGCAATAATAGACTCGATCCGACTTCGGAATCTTGAGCATGCTTTCATTAACTTTTCTTTATCCATGGACATCATAATGTTTTCAGTCTTAGCTTTAACAGCCTCTTTATTGGAATGAGGTTATTTATTAACTTATCTCTCACGAATGCTGCATACATCATAGTCTAAAGGATTTGCATCTGGTGAACTAGGCGGCCAGACTTCCTTTGGCCAGAATTCAGGAACATTGGCACTGAGACATTCTTGCACCATTTTGGCATTATGTGCTGGTGCACCCACCATCTTGTTGGAAGATAAAATGACATTCATTTGCAGCTTGCTTCATCCAGCGTACAGCAACTTCTCTCAAAATGTCAAGGTAAACATCCTGGATCTTCATTGATAATCTCCTGGACTCTGTGTACAATATCAGGACTTGTGCAATCCTTGCATACCTTATGCATTTTCCTTGTTGGTGTGGTGACATAAGGATCAGCGTCATACACGTCCTTCACATTGTAAATTGTACATGAAGGGATGTTATTGAAGTCCCCAATTTCCTTAGCAGTTTGTCCTGCATGCAGTCCTTAAACTATGGTTGCTGTAACATCATATTCCTTTGACATAACAGTTGCTCTCAGAATTTAATGTTTTATATCTGAAACAATGATGTTAAATTATAATCTTAGAAAACAGTTTTTCAAAATTAATAAGCACGTGAAATAAGGAGATGCAAAGTTATTTCCAATTGATCGTGCACACCTCGTATTTCTTACTATTTTGGGTGTTTTTGACATTTAGGTAGCATTTAGAAGGCAAATGTGACTGTCAGGTATTATGTTTGTTTTTAATGTAAGAAAGCTAAATACACCTGTTAGTCTCCATATTTTAATTAGTGTAATTTACTGTGATCTTAAGACTGGTGTTATTCTGTGACTTTTCTTACTATGATAACCAGATATTTATTTAACAAGAAAACCAAATAATTCCAAATTTCAAATCACATTTTTATATTCTTAAGAGAGGTTTTCTCAGAGATAAAAGTAAGAGATCTAACTCTTCCTTTCTTTATTAACTGGTTACATTTTACTAGTGTGAATATTACAATCTTTAATATTAAATACAGTTGATCCTTGAATAATGTAAGGATTAGGGATGCCAACTCCTCCCCACTCCTCAGTCCAAAATCTGTCTATAATTTTTGACTCCCTCCCAAACTTAACTATACCGATAGTCTGCTATTGGCCAGAAGCCTTACTGATAAGATAAATAATGCATCAACACATATTTTGTGTGTTTTATATATATTATATACTGTATGCTTACATTAAAGGGAGCAAGAGAAAACATATTACAAAGAAAATCATAGGGAAGAGAAAATACACAGTATTTACTGAAAAAAGAAAATTACTTATTAGTGGATCCACACAGTTCAAACCCATGCTGTTCAAGGTCAACTGTAATTACTTTACTGTTTATGTGTTTTTTGTATTTGTGACCATAATAAAATAATGTGTGCCTGGCTGGTATGGCTCAATGGATTGAGCACTGACCTGTGAACCCAAGTGTTGCTGGTTCAATTCCCAGCCAGGGCACATACCCTTCCAGGTTGCAAGCCAGGTCTCCAGCCAGGTCCCCAGCTGGGGGCAGGTGAAAGGCAACCATCCATTGATGTTTCTCTCCCTTTCCTCCTCCCTTCCTTCCCCTCTCTCTAAAAATAATGAGTAAAATCTGTATTAAAAATAATAAAATAATGTGTGTTTATATAAATGTGTATAGCAGTACATGCATATGAATATGAAAACCTTAGAATTGTAAGACTACTAATGTGTCTTTTTTCTTTCAATATTCAATAGCTCTTCTCCTAAGTTATCTGAATGCCTTCAAAAGAAAAAAGAAATAATTGAACAAATGGAGATGAAATTGGATACTGGCATTGATAGGCAAGTTGTTAGTTTTACTTTTTCTTTTACATTTTAAAAAATTATAAAAATACCATTACAGCACCATAAAAATGGCTTTCAGAAAAGTCTATCTTAATTTCACCATTTGACTTTACTTTAACATGTTGATTTCATCCTTATTAGAATGGTATTTTTATTGGATCTTTAAGAGTATTATTTCTGGAGGTCAGTGTATTAAGATGTATTTTTAAACCAGATTCAGTTAAACAACAAGCATTTTTTTTAATACCACCCACCAGTCCTACACACACACACACACACACTCCCCGCCCCCAAACTTCTCAAAAATGGTGTGTAACAGAGAGTTTTATTTTCATTAAAAAATTTTAGGCTTACAAGTCCCAAAAGTATCATCTGTGCAAACTCTTTTAATTATATTGAAACTGGCTCGGTACTTCTGGGACAGACCTCATATATCTGAAATGTTTTAAATAAATATACTAATTTTCTGCCCAGGACAGTGTGGCTTGGTTGGTTGGGGATCGTCCCATAAATTGAAAGGTTGCAGGATCAATTTCCATTCAGGGCACATGCCTGACTTGTGGGATTGGTCTGTGGTCAGGGCATGTGCAGGAGGCAGCTAGTCAGTGTTTCTTGTATCATTGGTTCTCTCCCTCCTTTTTTCCCTTCCTTACCCCCTCTCTGGAATCAATAAAAGTAAATAAAAATACTAATTTTCTAAGGTAACTTTAAGTGAATGCAAACTCTACAGTTAATGTTGGTAGAGCCGGGACTCATTTTCCTAGTTTTACTTTATCCATGTTGTGCTTAGATTGCTTGGTCCGTCTTTGAATTACTCATAATTACAAAATCCATTTTCTTTAACCATAACTGTCCTAAAGATCCTAACCTCTGGATCAGTGCAGTCTTTTTTTATTTTCATAGCTAAGTGGCTGATTACTATTGGAGAAGGTCATAAAACTCAAATGTTAATGGGTGCTATTACAAACTCATGCACTTACGTCTTAGCTGGGTTTTGAGTATCACTTGTTCCCAGTCCTCCTGCTTGTGTTTAGACTAGGAAATATATGTTCTTCTCACCTGTTTTTCTAGACTTTAGCCATTCTTATTATTCTTATTAAGCCCTCTCTTTTCTTTTTTCTAAGCATTCTTTATACATAGTTGTTAAGAAAGTATATGAGTGACAGGCTTCTGGTATTTTAAAAACTTCAGTGAAGTATTGGGCAAATAAGTTTTTACTCTCTTTTGAGCTAGAAGCTAATAAAACCAAGAGTCCTTTGACATCAAGACCTAGATTTTATTTTTCTAAAATCTAAACTCTACCAATAGTAAAATAGTTCTATGGTAACATTAAATAATTTTAATTTAGTATAAATAATAAAAAATCAAATGGATCAAATATATGCTATTCTCAATTCTTTAGGACATTAAATTGTATGATTGGACAAATGAAGCATATCTTGGGTGCAGAACAAAAGAAAACAGATTTTAAGCCAGAAGATGAAAACAATGTTTTGATTCAGTATACTAATGTGAGTAAAATGATTTGATATGCTAGTAAGAAATAATCTGTTTTCTTCAGACACTTAGTTTCATTTTCATTGGTTTTTCTTACTATAGTCCTATCTTAAATTTTTTCTTTTTATACTTAGAGATTAATGAGAAATAATATATATTTTCTCCTTAGCTAGCATGATACACATTTCTATGTAATAAATATAGAAAAAAATTTTACAGGCCTGTGTTAAAGTTTGTGCTTATGTAAGAAAACAAGTGGAAAAGATTAAAAATTCCATGGATGGGAAGAATGTGGATACAGTTTTGATGGAATTTGGAGTGCGTTTTCATCGACTTATTTACGAGCATCTTCAGCAATATTCCTACAGTTGTATGGGTGGCATGTTAGCAATTTGTGATGTAGCTGAATATAGGAAGTGTGCCAAAGACTTCAAGGTATGTATTCACAAATATCAAACTTATAAATAGGCTCAAGAACATGTCAGACCATTAAAAATCTGGACTGATTTATCATAATGAGAATAACATTTCCTAACTGAAAAAGTATTATTACAGTCATATTTCCATATTAACACATTTTGCTTCATGCTCCATTTTAGACTAAGCCACATTGCTTTCCCCCAGTCCAAGTGGCCTTGTTGATTATCATCACTAATGCTGTATATGTCACACATCAGCAAAATAGGTTCTTTCTTCATCTCTCTGAAATCACTTTTTCTTAAGGTTTAAATTATGTAAGAAAAGTGCAAATTAATGATAACTGTTCTAGACCACAAAAGTATTAAGTGATTATTATGATGGAAGAAAATTGACAAAATATTTACTTTTTCAGAAAGATTATAGCCAAGCTTATGTAATGACTGAAATATTTGAGTTTTAACACTTAAGGAGCTTTTATGAACCATGATTTTTAGTATATATGTGAGAAGAATTTACTAATCAGTAAACTAGAAATTACTTTGTTTCAACGTTTTCTTTTTTTTCTTATCTCAATTTAGATTCCATTGGTATTACAGCTTTTTGATACTCTACATGCACTTTGCAATCTTCTGGTAGTTGCCCCAGATAATTTAAAGCAAGTCTGCTCAGGAGAACAACTTGCTAATCTGGACAAGAACATTCTTCACTCCTTCGTACAACTTCGTGCTGACTATAGATCCGCCCGCCTCACTCGACATTTCAGCTGAGATTGAATTTATAAGGGGGATATGTTGTACTTCAGCAGGCCTCGGTTGATAGAAAGCACAGGAGATTTCTTATGACATAGCCAATACTTCATGGAAAATGACTGTTTGAATAAACAGCAGCCATACTTACCCTTGAGATTTTTTTTTGAAATTTGGATACTATTAGCCATATTTTGTTTTTTCCTAAGTTGATTTTTAATACCATTCTTTAACATACAAGTTTCAAATTCTATGAAACTATATGTAACGATTTTCATCCTGGAAAATCTTAGTATCAGAAGGCAAATGAGAGGTTACCAGTTTTCCAATTCTTGTTCTTTTAACATACTCCATTCGGCAATTTCACAATCCTATTTTATCAGTTTTAATGACCTTTCAGCACTGGTACTTAATTGTTAACTAAGTTATTTTAGGTATTCGCAAAGAACTTGTTGCCTCTTTCAAAAGGTTAACAGTTGAGCATAATTTCCTTAGTTGGTTGGTTGGGTTTTTTCTGAGGTACAGCCGTACTACTATTTCAAGAAAAATGTTATATACTAAGCTAAAATGATGAAATGTTTTATGTAGATAATAGGAATGGATTAGAATATATCTGCTTTCTGGGTTAAAAAAACACAAAGTTTACTGTTATTTGATAAACACATTTTAAGTCATTGCTGCAAGAAATGAATAAAACTACCTTGTTTTATATTTCAGTTACGATAAGGTGGAGGACCTTAACAGAAAGACCATATTTATTCATTATTTTGGTATTATAAGGGAAAAGTGAGGTATAGTCTAAACAGTGCATATGAGAAATACTGACAATGTTTAGCAATAATGCAATCCTTTAATAATCTATCTTAATGTTAAATTGGAATAAGGTGGGATGGCTAAACATGCAGATACTCTTCTATTTCAATAGGAATTGAAAATTAATATCTAAGTCTGGAGATGAGCTTTGCAAAAGATAGTTGCTTTTCAAATATATAGTTTCTGTCATTGTCTTTTTCAAGGCATTTCTGAAGCAATTCCTACTGAATATAGTTCATTGAATTGGCTTAATATGGTGACATAATAAATTACTTACAAAATTTTAAACATCAAGTGAAAATTTAGAAAGGCCATTACTGTATAAACTTGCTCTGTGAGAATGCATCCTTAACTATATGTAGTTTTTCAGCTTTCATTGTGTTGTTTATAATCTTAAAGAAACAGATAATTTTAATGTTCAACTCATAGCATTTTTTTTCTCTTAATGTAGGCTTTTTGGCCTAATTTTGGAAAACTACTTTTTTTGTTAAAGAATGTTTCTGAATGGTCATCCACTTTACCAAAATGTTCAGGTCTAAAGCTAGCTACTGTTTAAGTTACTGTTGACTGAATTTTCTTCATTTTCTGTTTAGCCCAGTGTTACCAAGGTAAGCAAGAGAAATGAAGAATGCCAACATTTATGAAAGCATTTAAGGAAATTATGGCAGCTTTAGAAGGCTGTCTAGTTTTCTATTCCTTAGCCAAGGGAGAACCAGAACAGGTTTTGGATAGTAGAGAAGGTCATATGCTTGTACTATTTGCCATTTCAGAAAGCTCTGATGTGAATTCACATTATACCTCTGTTACTTAAAGCCAACAATTTTAAACCAGTGGTTTTACTGGCCATTTGAACTCTTTGTATACAGTGTCAATTTGTAAAAAGGTAGGGGATGGGGGGTGGATCTCAAATAAAACATGAGAGAACATTTTAAGACTTCCAGAACCAAAAAGCACTTCAAATTATTTTGTTTAATTTAAAAAATGTATGGCATATACTTGTTGCATAGATATTTTGTTAATTATTATTTCCATGCTTAAGTTCTGTGCAGTATTTTCCATTATGTTCATTGACAGGGCAGTGACAAAACTCACAAATGACTACTTAATTTAGAAGTGTTAATATTAATGCTCAATAAACAAATTCCATGCAATTGTTATTTTTTTATTTCACTTTATTTTTTACACTTAAGGACATCCATACTGAATTTTATAAATTACTTTTTATTTACATTTTTAAGATGTTTCTTTTTTATAGCATAGGTCTCACTTTTTTTTAGCAGAACTGTTCCAATTTTTAAAATATTTTTGATATTTACAGCCACTAAAAAATTTTGCCCAAAATTTATGGCTCAAAAGAGATGATTTAATAGGGAAAATGTTTTTCAGATGTGCATGGTAAATTTTAGGTAGTTATAATGGAGGTTTGTGTATTAGTAACGTTAGCCAACATTTGAATAAGGGTAAAATCTTTGCAATTATCTGCAGTTCAACATAATCTAACAACAATATTTAGATAATGTGCTAAAGTTGGAAATATGCTCTCAAACATAGCAAATTACTTTTCTAAAATTCGAGTATATTATATTTGCATAAAATGGTACAGAAAGTGAAGTATAGAACACAGGGTTAAGAAGGAAGTCTAGCTTCTATGAATTATGACATTGAAAAAAAATCAACCAGAATAGATAAATAGTCCTTATGAAGAACTATGAATTGATAGTTGGATGGAACAGTGGACTATCTGGCTATTCCAAGACACTTACTAATCTATTTTATGAGCATCACCATGGTCGCAAGTCCTTAGTGCTTGACATGTCTTTTTGTTTGTTTGTTTTGTATTGTTTTGAGGATTTTATTCATTATTTTTAGAGAGAAGGACAGGGAGGGAGGACGAAAGGGAGAGAAACACCAATGTATGGTTGCTTTTCACCAGCCTCCAGCTATGGAGCTGGCTGGAGAGCTGGCTTGCAACCTGGTTATGTGCCCTGACTGGGAATTGAACAGCAACCTTTGGGTTTGCAGTCTGGCTCCTATTCACTGAGCCAACAACCAGGGCTGCACTTGCCATGTTTTAAGCTGCTAAGTAGGTTAATTTATGGTATATTTTAGGCCATATTCTTTCATTTGAAATATTTCACTATCTGAATATCAGCCTTGTGGCTCTTGGTGAATAATTGAATTATCAGCCACTAGGTTGATTCAAAGTGGAGAAAATACTGCTTCTTTAAAATTGCTTTTTTTTTTCTTTTTGCAAAAAGAAAAATCCTTTTTTTATCTGTGATGTTGAATACTTGTAAGTAACCAAATAAATTTTGGTTCCTGAAATGCCACAGAACCCCTTAAGATAGTCATGTTTACAAGACAGTTCTTGAGGTATGCTTGAACTGTATATAACAGTAAGGTTCATGTGGTGCGTAATTTGTTAGTTACTTAAAAAGCTGGAAAAGTTAGCATATTACCCATATATTGCACATTTTGACTCAGATATGTGAGATGTTTTATAATAGCATACTGAGTTTTTCTGATTTCTAATGGAGCATTCAATACACAAACATTCTGTGCTTTCATTTACTTAGTGTAATTGTATTCAGTCCCTGTAGTACTTTTTGTTTGAGAAAGCCTGTCCTGAAATACGTGTGTACTGTACTTTAGAGGAAAAGACCAATCTATATTGTTAGAGTAAATAATTCTACATAAAGTAAACAGAGCAATTTTTCAATTTTGATGGATAATAAAGATAATTATAGCTACATTTGTCTTAAGTCCCAGGGACTATGTGAAGCCCTTTGCATATATTATCTCATTTGATTCCAAAATAGCCCTAGGGGTTGGGTAATATTATATACCCATTTGGCAGATGAAATACCTAAGGCACAAAAAAGTTAAGCAGACCTGTTCAAGGTCTACAGCTAGTAAAAGGCTGAGCTTGAAACCACCTCCTTCTTGCACACATTGTTCTATATATAATTCTGCTTATGTAACATTGAATAGGTCTTTTTATGAAGGCTCATTAGTTTTCCTTAATCTAATTTTCTTTTTACCAAATGTGTAGTTCTCATTTAGTGTTTAGGTTATGAGGCTGATATACAGTGTCAGTATGTAATTTGCTGTAGGATTTTTTTTTGAAGATTTTATTATTTTTTTAGAGAGAGAGGTAGGGAGAGAGGCAGAGAGAGAGAGAGACAGACAGACATCAATGTATTGTTGCCTTTCACCAGCCTCTAGGTACAGATCTGGCTGGAGACCTGGCTTGGAATCTGGTTATGTGTCCTGGCTGGGGAATCAAACCAGCGACCTTTGGGTTCACAGGCTGGTGCCGTATCCACTGTGCCACCAACCAGCGTGCTATTGGATTTTTTAAATGTGTCCAGTGTGTGGTCATACTTTTAAAATTTGGTTTTTAATTTTATAAATGAAATTTTAATTGAATATTGTTTGTAAGTAATAGAAATATTTCCATCAAAAAAGTTTTCTGTAGCAGTATTTTGCATAATTATAATACTGTTTCTACTTAATTTTATAATGGAGTCTGGGAATTTTGTACTCTATCTCGTAACATGGACTAAGTGACAACTCTTTGGAAAATTAAAAAAAAACTATTTCTGCCTTCAAAAACAGACTATTTTAATGTCATAAGTTTACCCTTTTTAAAAAAAATTTCATTATTTTTAGAGAGAGAGGAAGGGAGAGAGGCAGAGAAGGAGAGAGACAGCAATGTATGGTTGCCTTTTACCTGCCTCCAGCTACAGACCTGGCTGGAGACCTGGCTTGCAACCTGGTTATGTGCCCTGGCTGGGGAATTGAACCAGCAACCTTTGGGTTCAAAGGCCAGTGCCTTATCTGCTGTGCCACCAGCCAGGGCAGTTTGCCACTTATTATTAGTAGTTTTAAAATAGCTAATGTTGAAGTGTAAGTATGAGGTAACGATATTAACGATAGGTAATCATTTTTATGTATATCAATAATTGCATATTTAATCTTTTTAAAAGTTGCCTTAACTCTTAACTTTTAGTCCTACTACTGATTAGTCCTTTCTTTTTCCAAATTTAGGGGAGAAACCCCCTCAAGTGTTTATGAGGGAGAAACCTGATACATAAGAGAGTAAGAAATTTATTTGGTGATTTGGAGCAGCTAGGCTGATAACCCTGGGCTTAACAGGATTGATATTTCTAAACTAGGTCCTGTGTACTTTTAACAATATTATTTGGGAAGTAACAGTAAATCAGTTCTTATGATTAATATCAATTTTGGGGGGAGAGACAGGTAATTAACAATACTTGCTCATTTTCTAAGTGGTTTAGAAGGTTGCAGTCTGCTTCACCATACAAAGCCAATTTAAATATGAATATATCACATCATACTTCAAACAGCAAATAGTCTCAGAGGAAAGTCATTTACTTAGAAGGCATAGATTTGTGCTAGACAGCAGTGATGCATTACAAATATATAATTATTTGCAATAATATTTGAGCAGGTGGAATGGATTAGAACATGGTCAACATTATGCTGCTGATAACATGTATTTTTCTATATTAATATGTACTGTGCAACATGTATTAAAATTGTCAATAATTCATTTTAGCCATGGAACTAATATTTATATTACTGTGTTGAAGAGACAGTATCTAACTGAGCCAGTTTCAATTTAAAAGTCAAACTGGTATTAAGTTTACTTTTAGAAACCACTTAAATTACTTTATAATCATCAGAAAGGCAGTAAAACAATTATCAGTGACTATGACCTAATAGAAGAAATATAGAGGGTTAAGAATAGGGGTAGAAATATGGAATAACTCATTCATTGCTTGAGTGAATGATTTTCTCTTATTTTCACCATTGGCAATTGTAAGTGAAGGAAAATGTCTTATCCCTTGCAAAGGGTCTTCATGTTAATAAACTAAGCCTGAAGGTTGGATGGAACCCACTCCAAGGAATTAATCTCCAGTGGTGGACTTGAAATTTTTTAGAGAGGTAGGAAGCCTTCTTGATGTCCTTGTTATCTTAAATAGGCAGGTGCTTTTGAATGAGGCCATCTCTTTTTACCTGCCTATCATTTTAATCTTTATACTGTGGGTAAATTTGGTTCCTTTGAACTCTGGTGTTTTGTTAATGGCAGTTCTATCAAATCTGCAGCCTTTTGCTACAGAGAATATTCTCCAAATAGAATTCTGAAAAGGCCGACCTAAAGAAAACTGTGAAACTACCTCTAAGTATATTGTTTGCAAATTCTGCATGCTGTCTAGAGGATTCACATGGAATTATGTGAAAATACTTGATAAGGAATAATAACTAAGTGCCTTTATATTAGGATTTTCCAGTGGGATGTATTTTTAATTTCTGCCACATGGGGGAGATATTATTTTTATAGTAATACCTACATATTTGATTTAAAAAACAAAACTCACATAGCTTCTCTCTACTGAACATCACCTGTGAACATGCCACTATCCTGACAGAACTAACAAGAAAAGAGAGACTGTATGTGTGTGTGTGTGTGTGTACATGCTGGTGTGCACACGCATGCGTGAACATACATGCTTTCTGAAGGTTATTTGTAAGAAGTTTCTAGTGAATTAATGACATAATTAAAACAGTTTTGAAGAACATATGTGTACACAGTGAATTTGAGTTGTCCAAAGTTCGTAGTAATTAAACATATGTTGTTTTAGAGTTATATATCATGAATTCCTTTATCTGCTCTTAAGAATAAGCTGTAGATTAGTTTTCTGCATTCTCCTTTAATCAAAACTTTTTGAAACAATCTCAAACTTACAGAAAGGTTGTTACTACTGTACAAATAAAAATTTTCCACTTGGACAGTAAGTTGCTCTCATGAGAATGCATTACCTCTCAGTATTTTTGTATTTCCGAAAAGAAGGAATTCTATATAACCACAACATAATCTTCAAAATCAGGAAGTTGACATTGATTTATTACTCCCATCTAATCCTCAGACACCATTCAAGTTTCACTAAGTGTTCCAATAATGTTTTATAAGGATTAGTTTAAAATCATAGGTTACCTTGGGTTTTAGGCTTTCTTGTTTCTGTCACCCTAGAACAGTTCCTCAGTCTTTACTTGACTTCAGTTACCTGGGCATTTTTATAACTATAGGACATTTATTTTGTAAAATGTCTGCCCTTAAATGTGGATTTATCTGTTTACTGGTGATTAGATTCCAGTTGTGCTTTTTTTGGCACAGGTATCACAAAAGCAATTTTGTGTTCTCCTTGCATCCTATCAAGTAGTATACAATTTCAATTTGCATCATTTCTGATGATGTTCATTTTCAGTTGCTTAGGGTACTGCCTTTCAGGCTCTTTCACTGTAAATTAACGGTTTTTCTTTAAATATCTTGTGGGGAGGTAATTTGAGGCTATGTATATATCTTGCTCCTCATCAAAAATTTTAATATTAGTAGTGATTCATGGTTTTCTGGTCAATGGATTATCTGTTATTTCTTTTGACTCTTAAATTGTCCCACAGCAGTTGGCCAGTAGGAGCTCCCTTCAGGTTGGCGCCTGTGTCCTTTTGACATGTTGTCCCCATTTTTTTAGCAGGTTTTTCTTTTGAGCACACAGGATTTCCCAAACTCATTTTGTACCTGCCTTGTTACCTCCACTCTGGAATCAGCCATTTTTATACCTGTTAGTGGAAATTGGTATTTAGAAGCCACAATTTGTGTGTGGGATGTGCTAATTATGATTGGGATGCCCCCACTCTTCAGTGAATAGTGCTAGGGAGCTTTATGTGTGTATACAACATACAACATGTGTATATTTTAAATGTACACATATATACATACAGTCCTTTCTTTGTGTGACACCCTTCTCATCACACTTAAACTCTTAATAGTCATTAACACTTATATTGGTTTTTCTCCCCACTTAGGAGGCGGGCTTCCTCTCCCCCTTCAACCACCAAAGCTTTGGCTATAGGACAGAGTTGGGGGAATGAAAATGGTCATTGAAGGAAACATGTAAAGATTTAAAAATTCTAAATAAAAATTATTCATAATTTTATCATTAAACAGCTTTTTTGGTGTGTTTTTCTTTTACTATAGTGAGCTAAATAGTAAAGCTGAATTGAGAGGTAAAGTGTTTATACCCAAAACATGAACTTTATATATAAAGATTTTATTTACTTTTAGAGAGAGGAGAAAGAGAGGGAGAGAAACATTAATATGTGTGAGAGAGATACATCAATCAGTTGGCCTCTCGAACACCCCCAACTGGGGACCTGGCCCACAACCCTGGCATGGGCCCTGGCTGAGATTCTTTTGGAGACCTTTTGGTTCACAGGCCGGCACTCAATCCACTGAGGCACACCAGCCAGGGCTGAAACTTATATTTTGAAGAAATTAAATTACAAATGAATACCATATGTTTTTTAAAATAATATGTCTCCTTGTTATGATGAATAGTTGATAATTACTGATAGAGAACATTAGAGGAACTTGATTATGTGAATGGAAGTCTGACCATTAAGGACTGAATAACAGTAGGATAGTTTTACTAATAAAGTTCACATGGAACAGAATCATACATTTGTAGGCATAAAAATAAAACATTGAAGAAAAATATATGAGAAAGGAGTCTATATGTGAATTATATTTAATACATGTTAAACTGTGAGCTAGAAGTCTATATGCATGGGCAAATTAAGTCTCTGTTAAGTCTCGATCACTGTGAGGACTAAAAGTCTATAATTCTAAATGCAAGACTATTCAGACTTCCTATTAAGAGCTTATAGTGGTGTCAGAAATTGATTAGTTAAAGAAGTCATACCTGACCCCAACTGAGAATACCTGAGTCAAATCCGCATTGCTGCCAGTAAGCAGTGACTGTACAAGATCTGTCCAGAAGGTATCCAGCCATGTAATAGGAGAAAGACATTTATTGCAGAAGATACAAGAAACATTGTACATAGGACAATGACGACTCAGTTCTCTTCAAAGTAGGCACCTTGGGACCTCACACAGTTCTATCAGCTGCCCTGATGTATTTTCTGAATTTCATCAGTGGTTTGAAATCTCTTCCTTTTCAAACGTGATTTTAGTTTTGAGAAAAGGCAGAAGTCAGGGTTCCAAATCTGGGCAGTAGAGGGCCTGAGTCACATGGGTGATTGGATGTTTTGCCAAAAAAGTGCACCAGATGTGGTGCATGAGCAGGAAAGTTGTGATTAAACTGCCAGTCACCAGTTGCCCATAGCTGCGGCCTTCTGAATCATCCACATAGTTTCTGTGGAGGAATGTTCAAGCTTAATGCAAAATTTGATGCAGATTTGTTTCTTTACTCAGTCATTTTGAATGACACATGCTCACTCAATGGCGTCTACTGCCCCCACTTACTAGTACAGTGAAGTCATTCATGGATGCACCTTTCAGCCTACTATCCTTTACTGCCAAGTTACATGCAAACAGTTTTCATTATATTAATAATGTCTGGACTTTTTCTGGAGAGGCCTCATACACACCATTGTGATTAAGAGCTAAGGTTCTTGGATCATACAAGAGACAGATGTACAACATGGCTTTGTTATTTATTAATTGTATGACTTTGTACAACTGTGTAAAGTGGGGAGAAAAGACATTTGTAATGATTTCTCATCCTACCCCGTTTATTAGCTTTCTGAAGGTATTTCCAGTCTTACGTGGAATCACTTCATTCTGCCATTCTTCCTCTGACGAACATTGAAATTCTGTTTTTTAAGGTGCTGCATTAAGAAGTTAGGGATATTAAGATAAATACAAAGATCCTCCTGTCAAGATTCTAGCCTAGTGAGAGAGTTAATGTATGCAACAAATTATATTCCTCTCTATCACCGTAATAATAGGGATGGAACCAAGTGCTGTAAGAACCCAGAGGGAACAGGTGTTAGAATTTGTGGGCTAGTCGGGGTCGGGGTAAGTAAGCAAAGCTGTTCAAGTTACTTTATTAAACACCTGCTAAGTGTCAGGCATCTTGCTAAGAACATATTGCACTTAATCTTCACATTGGGGTATAAATACTATTATTATCCCCATTTTGCAAGTGAGGGAACTGAGGCACAGAGAAGTTAGATAACTTGGCCAAGGTTATATATAAAAAGTACTGGAGTCAGAACTCAAACGATACTTGCAGGCTTTCAGAGCCATTCAATGCATTAACTATTTTCTTCTATTACCTCTAAGTTTTCAAAAAAAGTTACCTTCAGCAGGACTTAACAAAGGCAAGGAGCATTTCAGGAAATAAGGCAGGCAAAGAGGCATCCCAGGTTGAAGAGACGCTTGCAAAGGTGCGGTGCATGAATCACTGGTACATTCATTCATGGGAGGACCCCTAGACTCCTGTTAGTGGAGTGCAAGTGAACCTGGAATACTTGGATGGGGTTAGTTTATTAAGTGTTATCATTAAGAAAACAACAAACCACTGGTGGTTTAGGTGAATGACAAGAACAACTCTAAAAAGGTCACTGACTGATAGGAAGTACGCGCAGGATGTGAGCGGAGAGGAACGCAGAAGGTGGCGGTTGTGTTAACCTGGATATTGGTCTGAACTTGAGGAAGTTGATGTGTTGGGGGAATGCTGGTAAGATTAAGCCAATAGGACTTACTATGTTGCTTATTGGATGTGGAAGGTAAGGGAGAAAAGGAATCAAATTTCTAAGATTCTTAGGTTGCATATTTTGGTGAATATTATTGACTTACAGATACAAGGTCTGTCCAGAAAGTATTGAGCCAACGTCAATAAAAAGTTTGCATGGCCAGTACTTTCGAGACAGATCTCTTATTATCAAAAGTGGATTTAGGGGAAATGTTAGTAAGTGGTGGAAGAACATCTATTCTTTTAACAGGAGAACTTGGTTAAGATTGTGTAATACAACTTTAAACTATTTTTAGCCCTGGCTGTTGTGGCTTAGTGGATTGAGTTGCTGGCCTGAGAACCAAAGGGTCACTGGCTTGATTTCCAGTCCCAGCACATGCCTGGGTTGTAGGCCAAGTCTCCAGTTGGGGGTGTCTGAGAGGCAAATATACAAAAGTAAGTAAATAAAATCTCTAAAATTAAAAAATTTCAAATTATAAACTTTTTAAAATCTGAATTTTTCTCAGTAATACTAGAAATGTGACAAAAGAAAAATCCATTTTACTTATGTTTTTAGAACATAGGAATGGTTTTGAAATTTTAATCATACACTATTTGATAAATAAGTAATTGTTGAATTTTCATAAATCAGAAAAATAAACTTTCTACCATGTTAGCATCTGGATAAAACAGGTAGACTCAAATTGAATGACACCTATTCCCCCTGAAGTCTGTCCTTTAGAAAGTTTAAATTGGAAATTATACAGATGACTTTCTATAGTTGGAATGATTACAAGCTTTGAATGCTTTACACATTGATTCTCAATTCTGAGCCAGAATTTTTCAATTTAATTCTGAGGCTTTCAGGTAGCTTCTTCTGGGAAGACACTGCAGATCTATAACATAGTTCTAAGCCATTCCATTTAACTGTAATCCAAATGAAAACATGTACTTCAGTAAGGTTAACAAAATGACTAACAATAGGAACTTCTAATCATGCTATGCCTTGGAAATGAATGGGTTTTTACAATTAAGAGTGAAGGGATTCGGACAGAACGCCTCTTAACTCTGGGGCCTAGAATTTGGGGAACTAGATTTAAAGGGATGAAGATTCTTGAAGAAATTTGTTGGTGAAAGTGAAATTGAAAAGGCAAAGGAGTAGGAAAAATCCTTCATTCTGCATAATTGAAAATAGATTCATATTTAAAATATGAGAAACATTTATAATCATCAAGAAAATGACATTCCAATAGATTAATGGGCAAAAGATTTGAAATAATTTACAAAACAGGTTACCGAATGCTCAATAGACATAAGAGTATGAAAAGGTGCTCAACTATATTGGTGATCGGAAGTGCAAATTAAAACCATAATAAGATACCATTACACATTCTCAGAATGGCAAAAATTAAGAAGGCTTGACAATTCCATGTGTTGGCAAATGTGAAGCAGATGGAAATTCATATACATTTATAGTGGGAACAGATATGTTGCTCTTTGGATAATTATTTGCTATTTTCTATTGCATATGCATACCCAGCAATTCTATTCTCCTTTATGGAGAAGAAAAGGAGGGTAATATCTCAAGAGCATAGCTTTTGGGGTACTGTTTTCTTTCTTGGGCACAGTTACATGAGTATGTTCACTTTGTAACCAATAATTCATAGAGAAAAGTATACTTATAATTTGTGCACTTCTCTGAATTTGTATTTTAATAAAAAGGTTATTTGAAAGAAATAAATGTTACGGAGCTACTTTAATTTTGTACTCATAGCCTTTAATGGTGCTGTTAAAAACACTAGAAGTCAGACCCTGGCTGGTAGCACAATGGATAAGGTGCCGGCCTGCAAACCCAAAGGTTGCAGGTTCGATTCCCCAGCCAGGTCACATTACCAGGTTGCAAACCAGGTCTTCAGTCAGGTCTGTGGCTGGAGGCAGGTGAAACACAACCATACATTGATGTCTCTCTCCCTCACTGCCTCTCTCCTTTCCCCTCTTTCTAAAAATAATGAAATAAAATCTTAAAAAAAACAAAACACTAGAATTCAGAGGCACGTTTTCTAGAATCTTCTGGCTTGTGCTGTTTGTTGAATATTAACATCATCTGACCTCAAAGCATAAGACCCCACTATAGTAATTTTTGTGTAGGCAAAATTTACTCTTAACACATGCATATATATTTTTCTCTTTTCTCATTTCTAAAGTAACATAGGCATGCTATAAATACTGAAAACATTACAAAAATATACAATGTTTCTAACCAGAAATCTATAGTGCAGTTTACTGCCTTGGTCACCAAAAGTTCAATTTTTTGAAAACATTAAAATCTTACAACTCCAGTCCAACATCTTGAATTCCCTGCGACCAAGCTCCCAGTAAAGTGAAAATTTACTGCATGCTTGGGGGATAACCAAAGAACAGCTCCAAAAGTGACATAGCCTGCCATTGGTAGTCATTTTTCTCAGATGCCTGAGCCTGAATTTCAGTATTAGAGACCCTGTGGAGTTTCTATCAGGCTCCCAGAAGTTGAGGCCAATTTAGTGCCCATCAAGAAAACTCTCCAAGAACTTTCATGCTCCAAATCCAGACTCAATCAGATGCTCTTTCTGCCCCATCCCCTCATTCCTGATTCTAAGGCCCATTTAGTTTTCTGCTTTAAAATGACTGAGTGAGGAGGGACTAGATGGCCAGTCATAGTAGAGTGGATTTCTCAAAGCCCAAACTAGTTTATGTTAATAACACCCTTTGCAAACCATTTTTGACACATTCTATCAGTTACAGCACCTTCTCCATATACTGCACAACATTTAGGAAAAGCATCTCTCCAGTGCTTCAAGAGCCCAGCACAGCCAACACCATATCTAGTTACTGAACAAGTAGCTACCAATCACAGAGCTTTTTCTTTGTGCTGGATATTATTTTAATTGGTACATTCAACCTACACAAAAACTATGAGGTGAATGATAATACTGTTATCACCTTTTATGATTGAAAGAGTTGAGGCATGGAGAAATTTCATGTAAATCCAGCCAGGTAGGGGCAGGTAGAGATAGGATTGAATATGGGCAGTTAGTCATTAATACCTTTACTCTTAATCACCATGATACATTTCTTGAAAAATGAGCTCTTCAGATTATAATACCTGGATTTGGATTTAGGATTACTTCACATTTTTCTCCAAGATGAGCTGATGACCTCTTAATTTTGTGTAACAGAAGAGCCTATTCTGGATAATTTTCCACAAAGGGGATATAATGGATTTATCTATCAGAAATCCAAACTATCCAGCTACTACTTCCCAAAGCTAGGTTGTTTCACAAAACAAACCAGGATAATTAAAAATTGAAAAATCTCAATACTCCTTAGAGCTCAACTCTATTAATAGTTATACTATGGATTTTGATTGGTGTAGCTTCTCAAACTTGTTCTTACACTTAAAGAAATCCAGACTTTTCATACTTAAATATGCAGCAAGTTGAATATTAATGTGGCTCTTCATAGCATAAGCACAGGTTGGAAATACCTGAGCCAACATAAAGAATTGAGGAAGTGAGCCTTTCCTCTGTTATTTAGAGCCAGTGGTAAGAAGTAATAGGCCAGTTGGTAATAGTGGTTCCTAAATGTGAGGCAAGGGCTGATCCAAAGCTTAGTCCAGGTTCAAAGCTTGGCAATAAGGACAACTTGGACACATTTTAAGGTTTTTTAACCCAATTAACCTGAAAATGAGCAGCAATACAAGCATGTGAATGGAGAGACCCAGTGTCTCCTTCGCTCTTCATGGAAGGGTGCCCAGAGTGCAGAAATCAATGGAACACATTTTGAGGAGGAATCATTATAAAATTCTACCTTAGCAATTTTCAACCTTTTCCTTCTCATGCCACACACAAACTATTGGGTTGGCCAAAATGTCTGTTTTTTTTTCTGTAAAAGACACATTTTCATTTTCACCAATAACTATTGACTTGGATTTTTTGAGAATGTCAGCTACCTCCTACATGGTATAACATTGATTGTTCTCAGTTAATGTCTCCATTTGATTGCTATCAACTTCGACTGGTCTGTCCATCCTTGGAGCATCACCCAATGAGAAATCTCCAGCATGAAACTGCAAACCATTTTTGACGCATTCTATCAGTTACAGCACCTTCTCCATATACTGCACAAATCATTTTTTTGCATTTCAGTTGTATTTTTATCTTTCTTGAAATAAAAAGGTATAATATGCTGAAAATGCTGTGTGTTTTCTTCCCTCTTCAGTAATAAAATGGCCACACAAAAATTCACCAATTTTGGTAAGTTTTTAAAAAATACATGCTGAAACCATAGCTGTCACAATACAATCTAACAAAATTGTTTCAAATAAACTTAATCACAACTGAGCACTCCTGGAGCTATCTTACAGAAACAAACATTTTGGACAACCCAAAAATTACTAAAATTCTGTGACACACCAATATATATATTTTTTGCTGATCTGACAAAAAATGGGTATGATTTTTATTAATTCACCCCAAATGGCTACTATTGTGTTGGATGCTGTCTTTTTTTTTTTTTTAAGTTTTATTTGCCAATCTAAGGGAAAAGAGGTCAGTGCCCTTGACTAAATAAATATTGAATGCTTTAAAAATTCTTGTGGCACACCAGTTGAAAATCACTGCTCTACTTCACAGAGTTTTATTGAGCTAAGAGAGAGACCCTATCATCACTTGAGGGTTCATTTATTTCATCATTCACTCAATTCAATACTCACTAAATACCTATAACGGTCCTAAGCACTATTATAGGCACATGGGATACATTCTAGCAGCAGAAGGCAATCAATATAATTAATAAATTCTGTAATACATTAGAAGATGAGTGCTTTGGGGAAAATATATATAGGTAAGAACATAGAGAAAAAGAAGAGATGGCAGGGAAATTTTCCTTTTTAAATATGGAGGTGAGGATGTCAAGGTCAGCTTTACATTGCATCTGTGCGGCTGCACAAGGCCCATGCGCAGAAGGTACTGTACTTGATTTAATACTCCACTGACATCATCTTGAAATTCTTAATGATTTTACGTTTGAATGTTTTTTTAAAAGATTTTATTATTTTTAGAGAGGGGAAGGGAGGGAGGAAGAAAGGGAGAGAAACATCAATGTATCCTTGCTTTTCATCTGCCTCCAGCTGGGGACCTGGCTGGAGACCTGGCTTGCAACCTGGGTATGTGCCCTGACTGGGAATCAAACCAGCGACACTTGGGTTTGTAGGCTGGTGCTCAATCCACTGAGCCACACCAGCCAGGGACTTGAACTTTTGTTTTTTAAGTGATGTTTACCGGGACAATGGAGTATGTGTATAAGTAGAGGAGATATTTGAGATCTGCATGGCTACCATGTCTGTGGAAAGTCTAATTGAAATTGCATTGCACTGGTATATTCATTTGGGGAGAATTATTATTTTTAGAATATTAAGTTCTTGGCATTGAAGAAGATAGTATGCTTTTTTTTTTTTTTAAAGATTTTATTTATTATTTACAGAAAGAGGAAGGGAGAGAGGCAAAGAGGGAGAGAAACAGAGAAACATCAGTGTATGTATGGTTGCCTTTCACCTACCTCCAGCCACAGACCTAGCTGGAGACTTGGCTTGCAACCTGGTTATGAGCCCTGGCTGAGGAATTGAACCAGTGACCTTTGGTTTCGCAGGCTGGCACCTTATCCACTGCTTTTTATATAGTTTTATGTCCAGTGATGTTGTATACAGGTTGGGAAAAGTTGGTTTCAGGTGTTTATATTGAAAATAATACAATAATAAATAATAATACAAGAATAAACTTTCACTTACAGCTGTAAACCTATTTTTGCTGCACCCTATAGATATTTTCTACTCAGGGTCACTACATTTCTTTCTTATTTATTTGAATTTGGATTCTATTTCAATTTATTCTCGGACTTTTCTGTAGAGACAGCTGCTTTCATGCAAGGCACATTTTTTCATATTGCTTTTTGTCCTTTAAATTGCAATCATAGAATAATTGAGAAAGTGTTGGAGAAACATACAACAAATAAAATAGTTTATTATTTTCTGGCATATTGTATTTCTTGCTATCTCTTGCTTGCAAGTTTATTCTTCTCACTTAAACCCATTGAAACAGGATAAATAATCCCTTTCAGGGGAAAACAGAGAGATCAGTGAGTCTCCAAGTCAGAGCAGCAGTGGACACGACAAGGTCCATACTGGCCATGAGAACAGGCAGCTCTGTGCGGTTACTTGTTGGGATAGCAGCCATGGTTGTCAATAAGACCAAAGAGAAGTTGCCAGAGAGGTCAATGACCCCCTGCCTCTTGGGTGGGGTCTACATATTTACCTTTGACACCAATGGTCAAAGAGGACTGAATGCAAAGATCAGCACAAGCAGAGACCACAGGAACTTGTGTGATGTTTGGTCCAGGCCTGATTTGTGCAAACCAGGGAAAATGGCCACATCACTAAGGCTGTGAATCTTATTGTAAACCACAAAAGACACATTTAGACAACAGAAATATTTTTACCAGCCTTGTAGAAAGTGCAAATGTGCAGAGCTGGAGCAGCCAGGTAAAAATGAAGAGCACTGATAAGTAGCAACAGCATCATGGAAGAAATAGGAGGACATTCTAGACTAAAATTAAGTGGACGCAAAGGTTATTTGTTAATGCTGCTCTTCCCCCAGCAGCATGTCGCTGGAGACACTGTGACTCACAGAAGACAATCAGTGCAGCAAGGACAAGCATGTCTCCCAGGGGAGGCAAGGCAGACAGGAGGTATAAGACTGGGTCTGAGACAGTGTCTAGCCTCCTTGGACTTTGGGAAAACACCTAGCCTCAGAGAAAATATGTGGAAAATAGTGAGTTAGCTGTGTCCAAAGGAACCAGTTTAGTGGACCCACAAGCCATTTGCTCACACCGCTGAAGATTCTTACCAATTCGTTCCTTTGTTTACAGTGGCTGAGGAGATCTTCACTGAGGTGTCAAAACACAATAGGAACAAATGCATCTTCTGCACCCAGCTAAATTTCAAGCCAGGATATTCATTTCTTCCAGAACATTTCATTGCCAGGCCCCAGTTTTGTGGACCCCTGCAATTTTGAGGTTCCGGGAAGGTGGCCTGGTGGCTGTAGCTTAGGTCCAGGATGGCAACACCACTATTCCTGAGCATTTTTCAGCTGAACATTGTGTGCATTACAAGCAGGGAGGAGTTAAGTCTGTCAAATTGCATGTATGAAATAAGAGAGAGAGAGAGAAATGTTACTGGTATGTTTTAAAACAAAAGACATAAAAATGGCAGCTCTTCTGAGTAGGAAAAAATTTCCTTTTCATACATACTGACAGCCAGAAGGGGTTATTACTGAGAATATGAGTAAAGTTACTGCCAGCTTCTGCTGGTACTCATGTTTAAAAAGAAACTATGGAAACCAAGAGAAGAAATATTAATTAAGTTCAAATTTGGAATGTCTTTGCCAGGAGTGGATGAATAAATTCAATGAAGCAACCTGTTGGGTTGTAATTCTGTGTTTTGTTAGCAATTTAATAGAAGCTGAACTTTTCATAAATTAACACTTTGTTTTAATAATCTTATTAAAAGGTTATTTCTTGATAAGATTAGTGCTGGAATGTGATTTTGTTTTAAACGTAAATGACTGGTATATATATATATATATGTATGTATTTTAATTTTAAACATTCCCACAATCATTACTAAAAAAATGATGAATATATTTAGATGTTAAAAAGTAAAAGCATAAAATTATTTATTTATTTATTTTCACAAAATAATATAGATAAATATCTTTCTAATTTCAGACCCTCAGTCTCCCCTCACCCCTAAATGAAGAAACCTGTTATTAGTTTTTGGTGTATACTCTAGAGATATTATTTGGACATCTCATTTATACAAATTCACAAAATTTATTGTTCATTATATATATATATATTTTTTTCAAGGCCCTTGGATGATTACATCTTTGGAGTATTATTCACTAATAATACATGCCTTTTAAAATAATATTTCTAATAGTGAAAGTAATATGGATGTCTGGAGAGGGTAATGCTAATGAGAAAATACAAAATGGGAAAATTATTCACCTGAACAAGCCTAGAGAGTTTACAAGTAAAGCTTCATTGGTCTCTGCAAGGTTTAAAGGAAATTTCCACTTTACAAAGTGAGTATGTTGTGGTCGTCTTGGTTGTTAGACTAATTTGCTTCTTTCTGGTGGGGAGGATAGCAGTGTTGAAAAAACACTGACTAAACTGAAAAATCAGCTCCATGTAAATGTGAAACTGCGTTCTAATCACACGCATAGTCTGCTGAAGGGCTCAGCACATTAAGCTGCACGCCTTGCTGAGTTTTATTCCAAACAGACAACAGCAGATGGTAACAATGCACTTCTCATAAATGGTAGGAGGGAGGCAGTCTTGTTTCAAGTAATACTATTTCTGGGCGAAAATCCAAAATGCACAGTAGTCAGAAGTTAAAAGGAAGCGCTTGCTTTTAGGTTTTTAAAATATATCCCTTAATCCTGGGTAATGATTGACAATCATGATTTAGAGTATGAGGGGCCTCTCTTTAATCTGGCAAGTTTGATGTTATTTGCGTATCTAGCAGGACTTTTATTCAGCTAAAACTAAGTGGAAGTCTGTGCAATGATGCCGCATTTCAGAATTGATTCCTGGCCTGGTACACTATTTGCAGATTAGTAAGTACATAGGATCCGTCCTCCTCATCAACTTTTTGAAATTTAAGGGCTGTAAAAGGCATATTTACAATGAAAATGGTTCTTGCTGTGTCGGATTATGACCAGGAGATGATGTTTTTTTCCCGTAATTTAATTTCTTGAGCAAAGGATTCTATATAATTATAATAATCCTAACTTGATTCTTAAAATACATTGGTATTTACAATGATTAAAATGTCATTCATGTGAGTTGTAAGTTTTGGGGAGAAATTTTAACGCATTCCTGTTGTTTTATTCACTATAGCTATAAATTGACTTAAAAGCACACATTGTTGAAATATAATTCATTAAATCATAAACTCCAAAACAAGATATATCCAAGATGAGAAAATACACAGGAGTGAAAGTTAACGGAGGGATTTTACAACAATAACAGTCATGTTGTTTTTCATTGAGGCACCTAAGCCATAGTGTTCATGTCTGTCACAGGTGCATTAAACACAGTGACATGGACTTATGAGAGATGAGGAAGAGCGATAGATGAAGAACAAGTAATTTAGCATTTGCCTTGTGTTCTCATTATTCTGTGTTTAATTAGGTAACTTTGGGAAACATTTTAAGAAGGAACACATTCATTAAATTTTTTTTTGAAAATACAGAAAATTCCAGTTTTCATAGACAATCCCAGTTGTGTATAGTCATCATTTCTCCCCCTCTGTTTTATTATGTTGGGAAGTTCAGACTAGAGGGCTGAAATATACTTCCCAGGAGACACGCTGGCTGCCAGGAGCATGCAGAGGTTCCTACCGCCTCTGGGGTGAGGGTGAGGCTGAGGCTGGGGCTGAGGGATGCAAAGTTCTCCGGTTTAGTCTGTGTTTTGTAGCTGCCTCAGCAGAGCTTTCTTCTTAATGAAACCCCAGTGATGGAATCCTTTGTGTTTAGAATATATTTTAACTGTGTAAGTGAATGTTCATAATACCTCTTTCTGTTAACATTTCAAAAGCCCAATTTTTTGCCCCAGAATCATGTGTTTGATATTTAAAGGCTAATAAAACAAATCCAAGAGATAGAAAAATAGTATGAAAATCATATTGGAATATCCATTGCAAGCAGTTATTAAATCCACATTTCCTTTTTGCTTTTGGATTTGCAGTTTCTTGCCAGTACATGATTGAGTGATTGCGAAAATGGAAACACCACGGCTCTCAGTTTTGCTGAATGTATTCATACGAATTGCATAGGTAACCCAGCAAATCTTCATGAGGATTTTCTGAGAAGTATAGTTGGTAAACCTAAGTCTGCGGGCTCAAAAATGAAATTCCAACCCCTGAGATGGCCAAATCCAGGGAAAATTCAAGGGCCTTGCAGTCAGCAATGGCCATCATCCCAGAAATCTATTCTGTCACCTGGTTTTCCCTCTACCTGGCGTGGTCTTACCATCCCTACCTCCTGCACTCATGTCACTGGCTGTGCTCTTCCTTGCACGATCTCCTGTGCCATGAAACCTTTGCCCATGCCCTGGGCTAGGCCCTCACCCCTCCCTCTGCACTGCCGGGGTGCTTCACACACTTGTTCCACCGCAGCTCTCATCACTAGTTATTGTCTGTCTCCCCCTTACCTGTGATCTCCTGCAGCCTAGCAGAATGTTAAAAAATGATCTGTTGATTGCTTGAATTACTAAATAGATGAATAAACAAATGGATGGGTGAATTTTCTCATGAGATAAAGGTGTCCAGCACTCAATCTGACAGCACAGTTAGTTTGTATAGTAGCAGAAAGGCTCTGAGGCCTATGACTGTTACAGAATGCTTATTAGACATTGTGTTTAGTGCTGTAATGAGTTACTTGTTTGTGGTGATATTGTTACCCTTATTTTACAAAGGAGGAAACTCTGAGGCTTTAAAGGAATAAGACACTGTTCAAAGGCATATGGTCAGTAGCTTGCAAGGTAGGGACTCAAATTCCTGTTTATCATTCCAAAGCCTGTCAAACACTGTCTTTTCCTGCAATGGGCAATCAATACTTGTTGAGCGAATGAATGAATGAATGAATGAATGAATGAACATCTCACTGTATGGGAGGAGTTTTGGTAAGAAGTAAAAATTTATGATAAGATTGAATGCCAGAAATATAGCTAAGTGCTCAATAAATGGCAGTGCTACGGCTTTGTTGTTTATCATACAGAGCACAACCAACCCAAATAGAGTCAGTAACATCTGATATGAAATGAGGGCTGGATTTACATGTGTGATCTCTGTGGATGTTGAAAATACTTGTTCAACATGTGTGTCATAAGTAGGGGTCAACACTAGCAAAAATGCCTCTCTCCCTTTTAATTTCTTCTGAAATATCATCTAGTTTAGTAACATTGGGACTATGTTATATTTTTTCCTTACATAAGGTATGTATAGAGACCTGAGTTTGCTAGCAATATATTCTGTGGTATTTTCACCGCTCCTAATGTATGGATACCATCAGGCATCTTGTCTGGTTTGTTCACCCCGTAGTCTGGCTCTGTATAAAGATTGATGTTATTATGGTAAATGCCAAAAGATGCCACAAGCTCCAGGTGGTCTACATGGCTCAGCAGCTCTCAACCTTAGGTTTGAATCAGCTCATTTGGGGAGTTTTAAAGATCTTCAAGTTCTCAGCACCCACTCTCAGAGTTTCTGATGAAGGAGACCTGGAGAGGGTTGTGGCTGGCATATGTATGTTTAGGAAGCTTAGCCTCGTGTTTTGGGATGTTCAGTTTCTGTTTGGAAATAATGAGGTATGTTGTAAACACCTCTTCAGTGTTTGGCATATAAATAAATTAAATATAAATGCAAATATAAATATATAAACACAAATATAAACATAAAACCTTCCTTACTCTGAACCTCCTAGACAGGATGGCAGACAGAAAAAGGATGTAGGGATTTATTTCCAGCCTTATGTGAGGGAGAAGGGAATCTGACTGGATGTGCTAATTGGTTTCACAGATATAGTTCAGTAGTTTGTAAACTTGACTTTTCTTTGGTGTTACCTCAGGGGAGTTTAAAAAAATAACCTGCATTCGCTGGCAACACATTTCTGTGCTATTATTGGAGTCCTTAATCTATTGATGCCATGGGCCCCCATCCCTAGGGACACTAATCGGATTGCTCTAGGGTGTTGCCTAGGAATTGGGGGTTTTAAAGGTCCCACCACATGAGATTTGAAAACCACTGGTCTGATTGAAGAGACTACAGCAGATGTTGGATAATTGAGTCTCTTTGGCAATATCCCTTCAACTAAGATACCCTCTTGGACTGATTCTTCTGCTGCTGCCAAGTCTAACTCTTAGAAAGCAGGTCTTTGTTTCAAAGGCAAGGAGAAAAGAGGCAGTGAGTATGGCTAAAATTTAGGAATCTCTGGTTTTCTAGAATTTCTAGGTAGGATCTCAAGAAGCATTTTGTAGAGGCAGTTGGTTTTATACTTTTGCTCTACCTTTACTCTCATTAAGAAAACTCTTGCCCTGAATTCAATTTCCTAAGCTAAGGTATAGTCTGGCCAACAGGAGTAATCCACTTGGCAACCAAATATCTTAATAAAGATGAGGACATTGGGTTATGACTTGTGTGGTGGATTAGTGTGCACCACCTCATAAAGGCCTGATCCCTCACAAATGCTATGATACAACTGTGACTTACAGCCCACAAAACTGAGAACCAGACCCTGCTTTCTTGGTGATCCTATTAACCTGACACCCTGTGAGACTTGTCCATAAAGAGACAGCCAGCTTTGTTTAGTTATCTACTTTATAGGAAGACCCAGGGACTGTTGTCACAACACTGACCTAACCAGTTAAATAATTCAGGGCCCCTTAGTCCCTTAGCTGAATGATGGAAATCATGGACAGCTATTGAATCAGGCCTAATGGGGTAATAATCTGACAGCATGGAGAAAAAGTAGAGGTTACTCAAGGATCTAAGTGTAGGCAACATGAACACCAGGCAGAGAGGATGCTGTGCCTAAGAGGTGAACTGAGAGAGAGAACAATCCTGAGCCAAATGCGCCTTGGAAGGACTCTCCTGCCACCAGTCCCACAAAGTTCACTAGGGGAGATGAAAGCCAAAGGCTACCCACCCTTAAAGGGGTGACTTCTACCTTTTCTCCCTTCCATTCTCCCTGTGCTCTGCATCAATCTCATGGCCTGCTTGAGACATCCCATTATTAAGGCTTTATTATCATATAAATCACAAATATCTACAGAAAAGATATTATAATAAGTCTTCCCATGAATATATATGCAGTGAACCTCAACCCTGGCTACATGTTAGAATCATGTGAAAAAATTTTCAACACTAAAGCCAGGTATTATTATTATTAAAGATAAAAGGTGATTTTAATGTATAGCTAAAGTTGGTCCAGAGTGGGAAAATTATGATCATGTCCTTTCTGGAGGGCAGATTTTGATTGGGGAGGAAAGAAAACTGAGTTCTTGGGTGAAGGGAGGTAGGAGGAAGCACCTGGGGTTTTTATAGCAAGATGGAAAGAGTAGAGATTAGGGATGAGGAGGTGGTGCTGAAAATAAACTTCTATTTGTCAGTTTTGCCTAGGGCTGGCTCTGACCCAGGACATAAGAGAGATAAGGGGGAAGAGGGAGAATGAGCTTACACAGTAGAGTGCATCTTCATGAATACATATTTAAAACTGTCTCAACAAACATTCTCATTCTCAACATCACTGGGGTTTGGAAATTGACCACCTCTAACAAAGCAGTTTTAGTACTGATTTTTCCTGGAAAATTATAAAATTAAAAACTAGTGCAAAATTGAGTATTACAATATGTCACTGGGGTGAGTGGGGTGTCTCCCTAAGGATCCTCAGGATAGTTTATGTAAAAACCTTGAAGTGAACCCTCAGAGGAATGTCTTTGTTTATTATTGTGAAATCACAGCATAAATTTCTTTTTGAAAAATCCAAATTTGATCTTGTCTTTGTTTGCTTCTCCAGTGTTTGCTGGCTGAAGAGATTGTCCCACGTCCTGGTCACTAGTCACTTTGCTTGGTAGGGAGAATTTTAATTAGTTTGGTTGGTTATTCTACTCATTTCATTCGGACCCTTTTCCAGGCTGCTGCTGTATGTCTGTTTCATGGCCTCTGAGAGGCAGTGTGGTATCACATATTGAGCTTGAGTAGCCTGGGTTTGAATCTCAAGGCTTTGACCTTGGGCAATCTTGATTGATTTCCATGTCCTCATCTGTAAAATGGGAACGATGCCAATACTTACATTTGTGGAACCAAATAACAATACATACTAAACTTAATTTGTCAACTATAACACACCGTGCAAAATATTCTCCACTCCCACCCTCCAGGCCCATTCCACAGGGAAGGGATGTTAAAGCTCTTCAGCATAGCAAGAAAGGACTGGATTATTTGGGGATATTTTTAAGCCATCTGTACTTGGTCTATGGGTTATTTAAGAACAAACGTGCAAAAGTCATCCTCCGGCCCATCTGAAGCCTTGGCTCAAGAGTCATGGTCACCAGCCTCTGGGTACCTTACTCAGCAGGTGCTCTGCTCCAGAGCCTGGCATCAGAAAGGTTTGTAGGGACGGCTGCCTTTGTGAATCTGAGCCTGGGTAGGGCTCTAGACTAAGCCACTTCAGTTTGTGATAATCAGAATGAGCCATAGACCTTGAAGCTTATGGGACTAGAGTTTCCTCTCAAGATCACCATCTTAGCTTTGGGCCCACCAGTCTCTCAGCTCTGAAGGGTCCCTCTCTTGGTTCATAATTCCCTGGGGTGGTGAGAGTCTTAAAACATCAATCCAAGGCCATGTCTGAGTAGAACTTGTGGTTGTTCTTCAATACTGTATGATGGAATCTGCTACGCAAATACAGTTCAATGGAAAATATAGGTGTTTATTTATTCTTTCCTGTACTAAGACTGTCCTTGTCTTGATCTAGGACAGTGATTCTCAAAGTGTGATCACCAGACCAGCAGCTGCAGTGTCACCAAGGGAACTTGTTAAAAATGCAAACAAATCATCAGCTCTACCCGAGAATTTCAGCATTAGAAACTCTGGGGGTGGGCCCAGAAATCCATGTTTTAACAAGCTCTCTGGGCAATTCTGATGCTTGCTAAAATTTAAAAACCACTGATGTGGAAGTCAGCTACCTAGGAAGCTGTGACCACCAGTGCTCTCTCCTGGGTCGTTAGAAGTATAAGTAGGGATCTTCAGGGACTTCTCTTAGGTACCCTCCTTGTCATCACCCAACGCAGGAGCTATTCTCAATGCAGCCCCACTGGCTGCTGCTGGGTTCTCCATCTAGATGGTTATACTCTCAGACCCCTGCTTCATCTGCTTCCTGGGTTCAGGGGCTTTTACTTTCCGGCCTAATAATTTTGGGAAGAGAAGCCTATAATTTCTCTTCCCGGATAAATGTGCATTTTGTTATCAGACCTCAAGAAATAGCATGAAATTAACTTATTTCCCCTACCCTTGGTTAAAAGAAATGTAATTTTGTTCTGTGGCTCTTCACACGTTTGGTAATATCTGACCATAAATAGTTTTAGGACTAGAGAGGGTCAAGCAAATAAAACAGCCTTGCCTGTAGGCTGGGGGAAAAATTCTGCCCAACACATTTAAATTGCCTTTCCTTTGATCATAATGCATATTGATGGCCAGAAGGAGGATAGTGCCAGTGTACTGAAGGCTGAAATTTCCATTTCCATCACTTTTTCTTTATCCACTGGAGTGGCTATCCGAAGGACAGCTGGTCATACTCACTCTCTAAGTAGGGTTCTGTGTCAGTTTCCACTTTCAAAATGTGCTGGTGATTTGTGTAAAAATGGCACTTTTTACTGATAGCCAGTAATGTATGTTTTCTTGTTTTGCATATTAATATCTGAGTAGTCACGTTAGGAAGACATGGTGAAAATATTCCTTTACCTTATTATTGGTCTTGAGTCCTAAAAGATTGTTCCTAATTGATAAGATCAAGAGGCATTCAGAACCTGCAAATTCAAAGGTGGTTTCTGACTGTTATTCAGTCCTGGGATCCAATGAAAATGGTTCTGTCCTAAGCAAGGTCCCCTCTTCGTTTGGTCACCACTCAAGATTCTGCTGGATGGTAATGAACCCTTCACCAAAACTTTACCAGTAAAGCCAATATACTAGATTTTTTTTTCATTTCCTCACCAACAAAACACTTCAGCTGAATGGTGTTTGGTCTTTTACCCTGTTTAAAGCCAATCTTTGTCAGCATTACTCATGTGACAAGTGGGGGCTGAAAAAATTAATTCCTTGAAAAATGAGTGACAGAATTATAAGGAAATGGCCAGGATGATCCTGTTCAAGTAGCTGCTGGGTACGAAGTAAAAATGAACCATCCAAATCTATCCCTTTCCCAACTTCGGTTGGCACAACCTACAGCAACTTTTCACCCTGGCTTATGTATCCATGTAGATGATTCTGAATCTGGTAGCTGTCTGGTATTGAAAAGAAGATGACAGTAATTCCAAAATTCTCCCTGATAATTTCCTCTACTTGCATTGGTCGAACAGTGGGAGATGAGCCTGGGAGGGTTTGGGAATGTGGGGGCCCACCTGTGGCTTCTCTGCTTCCCAGTTTCCCAGAAGCCTCCCCCTCTCCCCCCGCCCCCAGCGGATTAGAACCAGTACCATTTGAGAATGTGGGATGGGGGAAGAGCGGAGTCCATGGCTAATCTCAAAACATGGCAACTAATTGGGCTTTTCTGTGTTGGCCTGGTTGATTTATGTTTGGTAAACTGAATTGAAAACACATACCTCTAGGAAAAAGCCAATTCTTAGTAAAACTTTAACTTTTTATGAATTAATGTTTAATTAATGTTTATCTTCTCCATTTTGCTCTTGCAACTTGGCGTTTTGGTGGGTTGAGAACTCTTTTATGATCTACATTTTCTAGGTGAGGAATGTGAGGCACAGAATAGGCCCAAGATCACACTGCAAGACAGAAGTGGAGATGAGACCCAAATCACTGCTTGTGATGTCCAGCCCAAACACTTGTTTGCCTCTACCTTAAAGCAATGAGTATTGGCCAGTGTGTTAGTTGTATAATGGAGATGCTGCAAAATGTATTCTCCTTTCCCTCCTCCAGATAGCAATCCAACCAATAGTCCAGCATCAATGAGACAGAAACACCTTTTTAAAAGAGAGTGAAATGAATAAAATGAGAATCAAAATTAAAAGAGATCAGGTTGTTCTGCATGTACCCAAGGTTTCTGGAGTTGGTTTCATCCATAGTCATGAGCCCAGCACATGCTTTATTAACCTCCCAAACTCTGCTTCCTCAGAACCAGTACACTGTG
The DNA here is from genome assembly GCA_004026585.1 of Noctilio leporinus. Taxonomy (NCBI): domain Eukaryota; kingdom Metazoa; phylum Chordata; class Mammalia; order Chiroptera; family Noctilionidae; genus Noctilio; species Noctilio leporinus. Next base: position 80,590 of record PVIW01006501.1, read on the forward strand.
TGCTTGAGGAGCTCACATTCATTTCCCTGAAGTTCCCGCGTGAAAAGGTGTTTCATGTGATCCATTGTGCATGCTTCAGAATTATTTTCTGTGTCTAGAAGAGATTTTAGAAGGGCAGAACCCACTAACTTACAGACCTATCTCATTATTATACACATTGGTATTTATATGAGCAATTATTTAACTTATTTGAAAGCAGTGCTGTTTTTTTTCTCTAAGGGAAAATAAATATTTATCACTATTTCTTTCCTCAACTCTTTTCACCTCCAAAGAAATGGAGATTTTTATATTACCCTTGTGAGCTGCTTTTTTAAAAAAGTTATTTTTCATTATTTAAATCAACCAGGCAAATATGTAGTCTTGCTAGTCCAAGACTGAGAATAAAAGATGATGATTTTATTTTATAACTTGAGCACCCTCTGGAGAAAATAACTGGCAAAAAATATCTTGGTATTTTAGTTCAAGATTGAATTTTCAATAATTGACTGTGAAGTGTATGAATTTAAAAACCAGCTCTTTGGAACAGTCTGTCCTGAATTCTGGACATTAGAGGTGGTGTTTTTATTAGCCTTTGAGTAGACCTACCAAAAGGCTTCTTTTTGGTGGTAAAATTGCGTACATTGTAAGCTAATATGTTTCATGTTATTCATCTAACACAGGTCGGTAAACTTTTTCTGTAAAGGGGCAGATAGTAAGTAGTTTAGGTTTTGTGGGTGTGAAATAAATTTATTTGATCTTTGTCTTTAGTTCCTATACAGAGCTCCCAAAACCCTGGTAATTTCCTGAGCAATAGGGGTGCTAGGCGCAACTTCTGTTCTAATACTTGATCTCTAATTCAGGTTCCCCACAGAAGAGCTTCTAAGGCCCTGGGAATCTCTGGAGTGGAGGCAGTGTCTTTTTGTTTGCCAATAAGATGACTGGCAACTGGGTGCACCTGGATGGTTTTAGATGGGGGTAGGTCATCAGAAAGACCAAGCCATGATTAGAAGCTTAGAACATGCAGCCCTGCCTCCTATCATCTGGGGCTGGAAATTGAGTTAATAATCAATCATTCCTACATGATGAAACTGCCATAAAAATCTGTACTTTGGGGTTTGGAGAGCTTCTATATTAGTGAACCCATCAACATGGTGGGAGGGTGGCACACCCAATTTCACTAGGACAGAAACTCTGCACCCTTCCAGACCCTATATACCTCTTCATTTGGCTGTTTATTTGTATCCTTTACTATATTGTTTATAATAACCCAGTTAACCTAAGTGTTTCCCCAAGTTCTGTGAGCTGTTACAGCAAATTATCAAACCTGAGGAGGGGGTTATAGGAACCCCAATTTATAACCAGTTGATCAGAAGTGAAGTTGAACACCTGGAACCTATAATTAGTGTCTGAAGAGGGGGCAAACTTATGGGGTGGGGCCTTTAACCTGGGAGTCTGGCTAACCTTGAGCACTCAGTATTAGAAGTGAACCGTAAGGCCCTGGCTGGTAGCACAGTGGTTAAGGCGCCGGCCTGCGAACCCAAAGGTGGCAGGTTCGATTCCCCAGCCAGGGCACATAACCAGGTTGCAAACCAGGTCTCCAGTCAGGTCTGTGGCTGGAGGCAGGTGAAAGGCAACCATACATTGATGTCTCTCTCCCTCTCTGCCTCTCTCCCTTCCCCTCTTTCTAAAAAATAATGAAATAAAATATTAAAAAAAAAAAAGAAGTGAACCGTAGGGCATCAAGTTGGGGTCCATAGAGTTGGAGGATCAGTTGGCAGTGTCAGAAGTTATGAGTAAACAAAGGAAACAACTTTTTCTTCAAGGAGCCATACAGTCTCTGATGCAGCCGTTCAGTCAACTCAGCCATTGCAGTGTGGAAGCAGCCGTAGGCACTACGCAAACAAATGAGTGTGGCTCTGTTCTGATAATACTTTATTTACAAAAACAGGTGGGGAAATAGATTCTGAGCTGTGGACTTTTGTTTACTCAACTCTGATCTTTGAATAAATTTGTCATTCTGAACTGCAGAACATTATAGCACATAAATAATAAAAGAAAACTTAGTTATAGACAAGTTAGCTATCATTTTACGATTCTGACTCTTATGAGTCAGCCTCCAGAACTAGATGATTAAAAGAAGGACTTCATCAGGACTTAAAGTGAGCAATTAAGAAACCTCCATTTTAAAATACAACTTTTAAATGTGATATGTTCTTCTTGAAAATCTATATTATTTAGCCCTGGCTATTGTAGCTCAGTGGATAGTTGCCAGCCTGTGAACCCAAACGTCACTTGTTCGATTCCCAGCCAGGACACATAACCAGGTTGCAAGCCAGGTCTCCAGCCAGGACTTTAGCTGGAGACAGGTGAAAGGAAACCATACATTGATGCTTCTCTCCCTCTCTGCCTCTCTCCATTCCCCTCTCTCTAAAGATAATAAATAAAATCTTTTAAAAAATCTATATTATTTATGTGCATGTTTGCATACATATATATTCATATATATTTTATCTATGTATCTAACATATCTATACTTATGTCTAGCATACTGTGAAATCCTACAACTTTTTCAAACTTATTTTTAGTGACTTTCACAAATAATAAGACTGGGTCCATCCCTGTCCTTCTGAGACTCCAAGTGGAACATGCATCTCAGATCCACCCTGTGCCTGTGATTACAGGGGTGGACTTATCCAGGCGAGAGCTGTCTCTGGGGCAGCGAGTCTGTAGGTATGTGTGACACTAGGCTAGCCCCTGCCAAGGTGATTGTTTGCCAGGTTGTTTGATTAAGGTAGAGGGATGGTAGGTATTCAGAGACTGGGTCATGAAGACAACAGCTGGAATCTGGTAAGGGGCATCAAATGGTCAGGTTAGGTAGTTAGGTAGGTGGACAAAAGAGAGATGGAACAAGGTAAAGAATAGGCAAAAGAGCAGTTTAGGGGTAGATTCTGTGAAGCCTGGGCATCCATGGGACAGTCCTTCCCAAGGGCAGCCTGGAACTCTATGGCTGGAAACTGACTTTCCCAGCAACTGAATTTTGTGGGTTACCTAATGACCCATTCTAGCAATTTTTACAGTCCTGAATTGTCACCTTGGATCTCACAGCATCCAAGTTGACTGGCCAGAATGAAGGCCAAAAAAACTATTATCAAACTAGCATTAAGCACAGAATCTCTTTTTAATTATTTGATCAAACGACATTTCAATGTGGGTTAGGGCACTAGATATCCTTGGAGGCAATTAGAAAAAGAAAAGGACCCTGAATTTCAGCTGTTGGGGCTCAAACATCAGCTCCAGACTCATTAGCTGTGGAACGGTTCTGTGGTAAAATAACCTAATCTTCCTAAAATTGTTGACTCTGTAAGATAATCTATTCTTCTTTTCTAAAATAGTGTATGCTCCCGCCTGGCCTCTGCTTTCCCCCACCCCCACCCCACATATTTTTTGCTGGCTGCCACAAATTGCTGGATAGAATCGTATGAATTCTAAATTGCTTTTTAAAATTGACATTACTTTGCTGCAAGCCAACTATTTCATAAGCTGTGTCAGCTAAAGGTCTCCCCACCAGTTAGTCTGAAGAAGTTTTTGCTGTCATATCTGTCTGTTTAATTTAAGTAGAAACTGTAATTAGATGTAAGTGGTCCTGTTCCCACACAAATGAATGGCAGCATCTGTAGAGAGACAACCGTTCCAAACCCTTTTGGCTACCAGTGCCCTACAAGTTAGCAGTATGGTGTGAGGCCCAGATCCAGACTTCTGTCGGCCTAATTTTATATCTGTGGACACACAACACTAAATCCAATATTTCTAATGCCTTGCTGTGATGGGTGCAAAGCCAAGCACATTCCAGACTTTATGCTGGTGGCTCCTCCTGAGAAGGACACACTACTAGTCTGTGGTGTGTGTGTGTGTGTGTGTGTGTGTGTGTTTTCTATTTTCCCCAATCACTTAGCACAGATACAAAAAGTAAGTAGAGGTTTGGTAAGTAGTTGGATGCAAAACCAGAAAATCAGAAAGATTGAAAGTTATGTTTGTTACTGAGCAATGGGATCACAAAGGTATTTTAAATAAAGTTGTCTTGTTCTTTTGTTTACTTCTCTGATGAAAGAGTGAACAAATTGCATCCTGAGAGTGTGGCCAATGATGGAGCCACATGTAAGAGCCCCCTGGGTATGTGGGAATGTACGTGAGGAAGGATTATCTAGGGTAGACAGTATCCAGGAAGTTACAGAACTCTCTATTAGGATAATTCATACTCTACAAAAGTGTCAACAATGCAAAAAGATTGGAAGTTGTTGAATATTTACCCTTCCTCCATATCATAGTGTACCCTGGGGTATACCAGAAGGATAGAAAACATAATTCCTCTGCCCAATGAGTTTGTACTGTGGCTGGGGGTTGGAATATACAAACTCAAAAATAACACTATAAAATCGACTGCAATAATAAGTAGAGTAAAGCTCTCTTTATGATGGGAGAGGCATGGTCCCAACAATTCGCTTACTTAAAACCTGGTGCCATATTGCAAGATTAATGAAATGACCAGAGTGAGGTTGCCCAACTAGCCATCTGGGAATTCAAGGGGCCTGTGCCATCTAAATATGCCCTGGTCCTGGTTTAGTGCCCCCTGGTGGCAGTTGTCTACTTTGACTTAAACATGCACAGAATGATTCTGGGTCCTGTGGTTAATGGGACTTTCAGGAAAGGGAGTGCAACCCCAGGTAGTTGCCACCCATTTTATTAGTTCAATCCAGGAAAACTGGGGACCACTTTTAGCTTCTGTGCTTCTGATGGAGTTTCTAGCCTGGGCACTTTTTTCTGAATATCCACATAGACAATCTTCCCTCCCACCAGCATCTTTGAGAGCAGTGCTGGGCAGGCGACCAATCATTACTTTTGTCATATCTAAATTTGCCTTTCAGTGTTTTTGTCTTTTTTAATTTGTTATTTTTTCTTAATTTAATTATATATTTGTTGTATTATATCCATCCCCTTTTTACTCCCCTCTGTCTCCTTCCCCACCCACCCACTCCCCCAAAGTCAATCCCACTTGTTGTCCATGTCCATGGTTCTTCCATACTAGTTCCTCGATTTAACTGCTCCCCTTCTTTGCCTCCTTCTCCCCCTCCCCCTTGCCCTCTGAAGGTCTATTCATTATATTCATGTATCTGGTTCTGTTTTGCTTGTTTGTTTGTTTTGTTCATTTTTGTCCTGTAATGGGTGAGATCATATGGTATTTGTCTTTCACTGACTGGCTTATTTCACTAAGCATAATACTTTCCAGTTCTATCCATGTTGTTGCAAAGGGTAGGAATTCCTCCTTTCTTTCTGCTGTGTAGTATTCCATTGTGTAAATACACCAAAGTTTTTTGATCCAATCATCCACTGATGGGCACTTAGGCTGTTTCCAGCACTTGGCTATTGTAAATAGTGCCACTATGAACATAGGTGTGCATAGGTTCTTGTGAACTGGTGTTTCAGGATTCTTTGGGTATAGTCCAAGTAGTGGAATTGCTGGATCAAAAGGCAGTTCCATTTTTAGTTTTTTAAGGAAACCCCATACTGTTTTCCACAGTGGCTGCACCAGCCTACATTCCCACCAACAGTGTATGAGGGTTCCCTTTGCCCCACATCCTCGCCAACACTTGTTGTTTGTTGATTTGCTGATG
>PVIW01006502.1:0-86220 GCA_004026585.1 Noctilio leporinus
AAAAAAAAAAAGAAATGGTAAGAAATGAATAAAATGTGGAATTGCCTATTGAAAAGATGAGAAACTTGACATAATACATAGGTTAGAGTAATTGTTCCTTTTCTTTCTTTTTTGCTTCTTAATCCATTAAAAATAATTTTAAAATATAACCATTTCAGGTAGTTTTTTTATTACTTTCTTCAGTTTCTACTTCTTTAGGCAAAAATGCCTCAATATTTAGTAATACACATTCACAAAGGGTCCCACAGATTCAGAGGTCTGTGCCTAAAACTTTATTGATAACAACTTGCAGATGGTCAGCTAAAGTTATAGTTAAATCTGACCTTTTCTTTCCAGACAATTACGCAGCATTGAAAACATACAGCTAATACATTCATAAACAAAACAAAACAAAACAAAACTACTGACACATTAAATATTCACAAAATGTTAAAATTAAGGACAATATTTGTTGTCAGGATAGAGTTAAGCTCACTGTGCACACATACTGACAATTGTGTCTATCTTTTGCATTTTAGATCAGTTCATGCTATATTTAGCAGTGACATTTAACGCTTGGATTGACAATATTTTTTTCTGGCTGTGTATTCCTACCCTGAATAGGATATGAAACTGGAACACATCTCTCTCATTCTCTTTAGACAAATCCCCTGAAAATTTATTTATATTGGATTGATTCAAAATTGCTATCAACAGTTAAGCATTGTCTTATTCTAATATAACTTATGAATTCTAAATAATTCTAAATTCCTTTTCTAATTTTCTTTGCTCCTTACAATGTCTGTTCTACAGACATTGGGTCTATAGACTCTTTTTTTTTTTCTTGGAAATTTTTTTATACTGATGATATAGATTTTTAAAATTCTATTCTAATTGAGAAGTTAGCTCCATCTAGGGACACAAGAAATTATTGGTCATTTATGTAGATACTTTTAATTTCACATTGTAATAAGTGCTTTGTGTGCAGTTCCAGAAAGGGATAGAGTAGTCATAAATTTCCAAAGCACTAAAATATAACATTGGATGGACAGAGAGAGAGAAACAGAGAATGATGAATAAATGAATAAATGGAGGAATACTAGGCTCTTTAAATTTGTTTAATTGTAATCATGTTATAATTAAATTGCTTCAAGATTTGTTTGTTACTGTTAACAGGTCACAAATATCCCAACTGTCTTTTTCCAGATACTCTTAGTTATATAGTGTGGGGGAAAAGTAGTATACAGTTGTTCGTATAAAAGAACAAATAGGAGAGAATCTATCCTGCATCTCCCTCCACAACCAAAAAGTCATACATCTAATTCAAAACTAGAGACAACCAAAAGTTCCAGAATATCAGGTTGCATGGAAGCCCAACAAACAAAAGATACAAAGAAATACTCATCCAGACAGGTAGGAGGGGCAAAGCTGGGACATGGAGGATGGAGGACACAGTTTGGCAGAGCAATTAGGTAGTGCGGCAGATGTAGTGGGATGGCAACTGTGACTAACCAGTGGAAATTGCAGTCAAACTGCATGGCTCATGGTTCCCACACTGGGGAAAATAAAGCTTCATTGCTTCTGACTGTGAAAACAAGTGGGGGTGGGGCAGAGGAAGAAACTGCCAGTGTCTCAACAGAGTCCATTTGTTTAGAGGCTCCCAGGGTCCTGGGATAGCCACAGACCCATCCACTCTGGGACCATGGCCAGGGCCACAGCTAGAGAGCTTCTAGTCTTATATGGGAAGTGGGAGAAGTGCCTGGAAAAGGGGCGAGTGCTAAGCAATCAGCATTGTTCCGTCTCAGACCCCTCCCCCACACATAGTACCACAACATGGTGAAATGAGTCACCCCAAACTGATGAATACCTAGGGCTCCACCCCTTACAATGTAAGGGGTGTGACAGCTCTACCTAAGATACAGAGGCAAACCCAGGAGCCTGTTAAGTTGAAGAGACAAAGAACAATGGCTCAAAAAAGGGAGCAGATCAATGCCCTAGTGCGGGAATTAAATGACAAAGAAATAGTCAGCTTAACACATGTACAGTTTAAAATGCTGGTGATAGTCCTGGCTGGTGGCACAGTGGATCAGTGGATAAGGTGCCAGCCTGTGAACCCAAAGGTTGCTAGTTCGATTCCCAGACAGGGCACATAAACAGGTTGCAAGCCAGGTCTCCAGTTAGGTCCATAGCTGGAGGCAGGTGAAAGGCAACCAACTATACATTGATGTTTCTCTCCCTCTCTTCCTATCTCCTTTCCCCTCTCTCTGATAAACAATAAGTAAAATCTTTATAAAAAAAAAAGACACTGGTGATAAAGATGCTCACAGACTTGATGGACATGCTTAAGTACAGCAAACACAGAAGGGAAGAAGTGAAGGCTAGGCTAAGTGAAATGAAGGAAAATACACATGAAACCAATGGTGAAAGGAAAGAAAATGGGGTTCTAGAAATGGTTTGGAACATAAGGAAGAAATAAACAGTCACCAGCATGGAAAGAGAAAACAGGAATCGAAAAAATAATGAGATGCTTAGGAACCTCTGGGACAGCTTTAAACATGCCAATATCTGAAGCACAGAACTACCAGAAGAGGAAGTGGAAGAGCAAGAAATTGAAAACTTACATGAAAAAATAATGAAGGAAAAGTTCCCAAATTTAGTGAAGGAAATAGTAGATATATAAGTCCAAGAAGCATGGAAAGTCCCAAACAAGCTAGATCCAAATTGGACCACACCAAGACACATCATAATTAAAATTCTAAAGATTAAAGATAAAGAGAGAATCTTAAAAGCAGCAATAGAAGAGTGTTACCTACAAAGGGGCCCTTAAGACTATCAGATGACTTCTCAAAAGAAACTTTGCAGGCAAGAAGTGACTGGCAAGAAGTATTCAAAGAGATGAAAAGCAAGGGCTTACAACCAAGAATACTCTATCCAGCAAAGCTATCATTTAGAATGGAAGGGCAGATCAAGTGCTTCCCAGCTAAAGGAATTCAACATCACCCAGCCATTATTATATGAAATGTTAAAGGGACTTACTTAAGAAAAAGAAGATCAAAGCTATGAACATTAAAAAAGACAACAAACTCACAACTATCCACAACAGAAATGAAAAAAATTAAAACAAAAACAAACTAAGCAAGCAACCGAAATAGGACCAGAATCATAGGTATGGAGACCATTGGGGAGGGTTATCAGCTGGGAGGGGGAAAGCAGTGAAACAGGGAAATGGTGCAGGGATAAGGAATCATAATTGGTGGGTATAAGATAGACAGGGAGAAGTTAAGAATAACAGAGGAAAGGGTGAAATCAGAGAACTTATATGTACAACCCATGGCCATAAACTAAGGGGCATAGGACTGAAAAAGGGAATGGAGGTCTTGGGTGGTGGGAAGCAAAGGGAAAAGAATTTGGGACAACTGTAATGGCATAATAAATAAAATATACTTAAAATAATAAATAATTATTAAATAATAGCATGAAAATAAGCTGTGGGTTTCACTTAGTCATGATGACAACAGGTAGAGCTCAGAGATAACCTAAAATAGACACCGAGTTTGAACAAAAAATATATCATGCTTCTTGCCACCAGTTATTTGCAATTTATTTATTACTTCAGAATAAGCTATATTTTTCTGATGGGTATAGTTAAACTTGAATGACACTTAATTTTCCATAGTGTTTAATATATAGTAATTTTTACTCATATTTAATATATTTAATTTAGGTAATATGGTTTTCTAAATCTGTGTTATTTTGTGGTTTAAAATTCATAATTCAGTGTTAGAAAATTAATGAAAAATCTTTACCTGATAGAAAATAATTTGGGTTAATTTAGAGTACAGCAAAGATAGCATTGCCTTGACATACAGAATTATAAATGGTTTAATTATTGGTTCATATTATTTTCTTCAAGTTATTCCTCTTTCTGAATCATTATATTCAACTTTTGCTTTAGTCATTTAAATTGCTTGATAATTATTACTTAAAATGCTTTTATTTTGACATTTTTCTGTAAATCTTATTAGATATATGAATATTAAAATATTTTGAATGACACAGAGAAATGATGGCCTTAGAGACCTTCTTGAAGTCAGAGTCACAGGGCCACCCTGAGCTTGTTCCATTCTTACCTCACCCACAAGAGAATTCAAGTGAAAGACAACACATATAGTGGAAATGAGGTAGCAAATTTATTTATGAAATATATAGAGGAAATAAGTAAGTTTATTCTATACACTTGAGTTAAAACACAAGTGGCACTCAGCTGATCTAAGTGCAATGCCTATTGGGGTTCAGAGGTTATATACAGGACTTTAGTTGGCTTCTGGGTTCCTGATGTCCTCTCCCTCTCCAGACCTTGGGATTAATACATAGTTACAAAGGCTGTCTTTCCCAGCTAGTGGAGCCTTACACACGGACTTTCAAGGACTCTCTTTCTCCTTTCATAGTTCTGCTAATAATGTTCCATTGCCTGGCAATCTTACTGGACCAGGCTTAGGACTGCTAAATTAACCAGTAAGACATGTATCCCTTTTGTTTCCACACCCTTGTTTTAAATTTTTTGTTAGATTGTAATGGTATGTAATGGTGGAGGCCTTGCTTTATTCCCCTGCCAGCCACTCATTCCCACCTGCTACCTATATGCTAACAGTGTGTGTATGTGTGTGTATATGTGTGTGTGTGATATATACTGTTACATATATTGCTAGTTAGAAGTTTTATATGTTGCTATTTATTATCTTAATTATCTTCATATATGGTTTATTTATAACTCAGTGTGCCAGGTATTTCCTACAGTATCTAAGATTTGAGTCAAATATTCTATACCTATAGAAAACTTAAATTTCTCAGACATACATACTCTATTTTCCATTTTGATGCTTTTAATTGTTTAATGCTTTATAGTTCAAGGTAAAATATTGTGTATATATATATATATATGTGTGTGTGTGTGTATTATATATATATATATATATATATATATAGAGAGAGAGAGAGAGAGAGAGAGAGAGAGAGAGAGAGAGAGAGAGAGAGAGAGAATCGGGTGGAGCAGTATTAACATACAGGAAGAGGAGATTAACATTCTTTTTGCATGTTTTATATTATACATCTGTTATACTCAAGGGGCATTTTTCACTCAGATATCCACTAGGTGGCATTACAAACTGTACTGTTTTAATAATTCATTGATTAAACACTTAATAAAATTATGTAATAAAGCACCTGTTCATAATTTCTTTCAAATAATGAGCAAGGTTTTCTACCTTTATTTTCAATAATAGTAATATGAGATTTTCATTAAAATTAGGGTTCATCAAAAGTTTTATTGAAAATCTTTAAAGTTGTTTAAATATGTATATAATACTAAAGGATTTAGTTTGGGGACATTTTTATAATGTTGTAGTCTTATTCTCCCGAGACACCTTTTAATTCACATAGGCTTTATATTTCAAAATCCCGCCTGTTTAATGAATATTGTCTAAAAACGGAAATAAAAACAATGAAACAGCTTAGATAGCAAAACTTTGAGAAACATTTATTAATGAAAGTTGGCATGACTAACTTGAGGCTGATCTGATCCAGGAAAATAGTTTTATTCCCATTTCTACCCAAATCTGTCAGACATTCAGACTGCTTGCTTGAAACCGTAAGATTAAACTTTTGAATCACCTGAGGGATAATTTTATTCAGATAGCCAATTGAAATAATTCCCTGTCCCCGACAGAATTGAATTTTGGTTTCGGGTTTCTGTAAAGAGATTGTTTGTGTAATACTCCCCTAGTCTGGAGAATGAATGAGCAGCTTGTTGTAAATGACTAGAAAAAAGAAGAAAATTTTAAGAAGAGACGGTGAGGTGAAGTGGGTATTAAAGAGGGGATATGTGTTGTGAAATGTGGCCCTTCAAGAAAGAACGGAGGCTGCAGAATAATATTTTCATTCTTTGTAATTGTGCTGCTGCATCTGGGGGGAGGTGGAAGCCAGGGGGAGGGGAGCTAAGCCAAGTGCCAGCTCTGTGTGCTGGCAAAAAGCTGAAATGAAAAAAGCAGAATCAAAATGAACTACTGTACCAGGGAAGTAGTTTTAAAAATGCCACAGGGTATATATGAAAATGTTTTACTTAGCGATGCCAAACTATGTGAGTTATAAATGCTGCTACCTAAATAGTTCATGTCTCAGATGGTCAGGGAATCTGTATTTATTGACTAAGAAAAATAATATGAGGCTGGAGTTAATCCTGTGTTTAAAGCAATTGCCTTCACACAGCAAAGTTTCTCAACTTATCCCAGCTTAATATCATTCTCCTGGGACCAAGGGGAACATAGGAAAATAAAAAGGAGTATTAGGATGTGTGGATGAGTGGCAGATAAAGAAAAAGTATTTGTTTTGCTAAGAAGTGTAATAGAAGAAAAAGATGATAGTGGGGCAAATGTGGTTAAACTGGTAGAAATAAAAGAGTGGTATATTCAGTAGATTCGTTAATAGTATAAAATAAGAAATGACATGCATTTGTGTTTCTCAGTGATGGGGTAGTTCCATTTCAATTTAACATAATATATATTTTACTTTTCTGGATAACATGGATTGATACTGAAAGAAGGAAAAAGTAAAGAGGGCCAACCCAAAGTATAAAAACCATTTGAAGATCATGAAATAATATTGTCCAAAAAAACATTCTATCATATGGCCAGAGAGACAAAAATATCATTCTCAAAAGAAAAAAAATGCATTTTTGCAGACTGTATTCATTAGGCTACATATCTGTATATGCACCATATATGTATATATGATATATACATATAGTAATTGATGTAACAAATTTAACTATTGTCATAGGCCCCAGACTTGCACTCTCAGAAAGTGATAACTCTCAGACTTTGGATTAATTCTTAACTACTTCCTCTCAGGTCCCACATTTTATCTGTCTGCAATTCTTGATTCTGTCTTCAAATTATATTTAGAATCCAATCATGTCTTATTAGTTTCACTGCTACCACAGTAATTCTCTCAATATTCCTATTCTCATCATTGCCACTGCCCCCAGTCTGCAAGAAGCCTGAGTAAGCCTAGTAATGCCTCTTCTGAAACTTCTACTGACTTCCTGTTTCACTCGAAGTAGATACCAAAACCATTTTAACAACAGAAGATGATTGAATCCTCCCTCCTTCCAGATATCTCTCTGGGCAGACCAACATTTATTAACATCCACCAGGAAAAACAAAACAACATTTAATGTATTGAGAGAAAAGAAGGAAAAAAAAAAAAAAACAATCTAGAATTCTGTAGCCTGTAAAATTTTCCTTCAAAACAGAAGGAGAAATAAAGACTATCTCAGGAAATAAAACCAATGAGCCCTGGCTGGTGGCTCAGTGGGATAGGTGCTGGCCTGCAAACCCAAAGGTTGCTGTTGGATTCCCTAGTCAGGACACGTAACCAGGTTGCAAGCCAGGTCTCTAGCCATGTTCGTAACTAGAGTCAAGTGAAAGGCAACCATCATTGATGTTTCTCTCTCTTTCTTCCTCTCTCCCTGCCCTTCTTTCTGGAAATAATAAATAAACTCTTAAAATAAAAAAAGTAAGTGAATCTATGGTCAGTAGGCCTAACTTGCAAGAAGCGTTAAAATGAAATATAGGAAAGGAAATTATATACATCTAAAACTTGGATCTACATAAAAAAAGAAAAAGAAACATCTGAAAGAATAAGTGAAGGTAATAAAAAGCAATGAAAATACTTCAATTAACAATTTGTTCAAAAATAATAATTGCAACAATAAATTAAGTTGTAAATGATTATCTCCATACACACAATGTATCCATATGTGTAAATGAAAAGTAGGAGAGCAATGACATAAGGGACAGGAAGAAGGAATTAGGATTGTTTTGTTATTATAAAATACTAGTATTTTGTTATTATAAAATACTAGCAATACTATAAAATACAACATGAAGTTGTATAGTGTTATTTGAAAGTGGATTTGGACTTTAGATATATTGCAAACATTGTTAATGTGTATTTCAAATTCTAGGAGAATAACTTTAAAAAGTAAGAAAATAGATGTATAACACATGCAAATAAAGAAAGAAAATAAAATAATTAAAAATGCAAAATGCAAGAGAAGAGTAGAAGGCAGATACAGGGACAAAGAACAAAGGCAACAATGAAAAGTAATACGAATATAGTAAATATTAATCCAACCATATAAATTTGAACATATGATATAAATGTAACAAGTAAAAGACAATGGTGATCCAGTGGATCAAGAAAAAAGAGATACAATTCTAAGTCACCTACAAGAAATTCACTTTGAATATAAAGATATATACAGACTAAAAGTAAATGGATAGAAAAAGGTATACCATGATAACACTATTGAAATAAATGAGGAATAGCTATTAATTTCTGACACAGAAGACTTTGGAGCAGAAAAAAGTTACCATAGATATAATTGAATGAGTTATTCTATTAGGATAAATAGAATCATCTCTCCAAGAAGACATATAAATGTTTATATGTAAGTGCCTAACAAAACAAGAGTATTAAAATATACGAAGGAAAAACTGGTAGATTGCAAGAAATGGATAAGTCCCCCTCAATGAGAAATGAACAGATCTAGCAGACAGAAAATTAACAGGAACTGACAGATGAATTAAACAGCATCATCAATTTTAATTAGTGCTTGTTTTTGAAGAAGAACATAAGGAACAGCCTAGACCTCAATCTTAAAAAATGGGAGCCAAGAGGAAAGTTGCATCAGGATACTAGTCTCATATTGATAGTTGCAATTAGGGATGCAACCTTCCATTCAAATATGCATATGGTATAAATGCATGGAAACTTTGGGTCAAAACCCAAAGTTGCCACTTGATAAAGATATGTTGGTATTAGGTGAGCTAACATCTCCTAAATTAGTAGTTAGAAGATCTGCTGTCTCACACCATGTCTGAGCTCAACTATAGGGTAGCTAATTTTGTCAATGAGATCCATTGGCCAAATGGAGAGAGTTACACACCCACAGTATTTGTTGTCTTTGCTTTGGGATAAAGGAGTACTTATGTGGTAGTGATCAAAAACACAAAATATTTATCAATCCAGAGTATGAGACATTTGAGCAAGAATTGAATAAAATCTTTCAAAGTTGACAGGCAAGCATATTATCATTTCTCAAGTTGAAGAAGATTATGTCTGCAGTATAAAAATATAAAACTCAGCTCACACACTCCTGTAGCTCTTCTGAATACCTTGTTCTGCTTTAACACTAAGTATTTTGGCTTAAAAACAGTGGAACAACACTTAAGATTTTCCTTTGGCACCACATTTAGGCATCGGAAAAAATCCTTTAACAATGGAAAACAAAGCATGTCATCAATACCAAAGGCCTTCTTTATGTGGCACAGATAATGAAGATAAAATTACTACTGGAAAAAAAAAAAAAAAAGAACAACTCATAAAGACAATAGCCAGTGTTTGAATAAATTGAAAACGCTGCCAATTCTTCTAGATATTCTGTGAAAACACTTGAATGCTACTTGTCTAAAGTCCACAGACTCCTAAACAGAGAATGAATTTTTTTTTTTTTATTTGTAACCAGAATGCTCTAATTCTACAGATAGCCCTGTCTGTTATACATCTATTATACTGGACTGAAACACCTTGGAAATATGCTCATACATGTTCTTTTAGTAAAAGATACTTATGATAAATACTATTATGAACTGCATAAAAACAGACTAAAAAGGAATATTGCAGAAACAGTCAAGATAAAACAGCATTAGACAGTCATGCTCCTTGATCTTTAGCATGGAAAACATCTCAAGTATAGTCTTTCTGTTTTGAATTTTCTACCCTCTGGGTATTAACAGGTGAATAATCTGTGAGGAAAGTTGTCATTATTCTATGCAGTGGTTTTAGGATACTTAACAAATACACTCAAAATATTTATTATTATATACTTGGTTAAATATGTTTGTAACTTTTTACATTACAAAATGTGAATGAAAATGTGCCATGTAAAAGTTTTTTCTTGTAGTTAGAAACACCCATATTGCACAATTCTACTATTGTGATGCTTCCTTGAAAAAGGGTCTCCTTTACTAAATTTTTGACCACATGGTTGTGTATGGATAGCACAACCATAAGTTTAGAACTTGTAGTATCTTTCGAATGTAAAATAAACTGTAATCTAATAAGCTGGGGGCATTGTTTATTTTGGGGGGAAATTTTACTTGTTTGTATTGTTTTAGTTATTGAAGCTTTACAAGCTTATACACAGAGACTAATTTCTATATGAAAAATAGATGAAAAATGTTGACAACATTGATATACTACCATATGAATCTATTCCAGTAAAAACAACTATTTTTGTTCTTATTTAAACTTTAGTGTGTCCTTTAAAAGCTTTATAGTTGACATCTATAGATCATCCAACAATAGAATACACATTCTTTTCAGCTCACATGGAACAATCACCATGATAGACCACACTATGGGGCATAAAACACATCTTAACAAATGTAAAAGAAATCATACAATGTCTGCTCTCAGACCACAGTGGAATTATACTAGAAATAATAGGGGAATGATAGCTGGAAGAACTCCCGAAATTTGGAGATTAAACAATATACTTCTAAATAATGCATGGGTCAAAAAATATCAAGAGAATTAAAAAATATATTCTCATGTAAATGAAAATGAAAATACCACTGATCAAAAATGTGAAATTCAGCAAATGCTGTGCTTAGAGAGAAATTTAGAGCATCAAATGCATATATTAGAAAAAAGAAATGGATAAAATCAATAATTTAAGCTTCAGCCTTAGGAAATGAGAAAACAAAGAGCAAATTAAATCCAAAGCAAGCAGAAGGAAAGAAACAATAATACTTTGAGCATAATCAATTAATTTGAAAACTTAACACCAACAGAGAACATCAATGAAACCAAAAGGTGGTTCTTTGAAATGATAAATAAATTTAATAAGTCTCTAAACATGCTAGATTAAAAAGGACAAATAACTAATATTGGAAGTAAAAGAGAGGACGTCCCTACAAATTTCAGATCCTATGGGCATTAAAAGGATAATAAAGAAAAATCTATAAATAAGTCTATGTCCACAAATTTGATAGACAAGATAAAATGGACCAATTCCTGGAAAGATACAATCTGCCAAACACAGAAGAATATACACCTGTCTGAATAGGTATACACACATTAATTAAATCAATAACTGTAACTTTTTGTATAGAAAACAGCAGACTCAGATGAATCATTGGTGAATTGTATTAAATATTTAAGGAAGAAACTAAAACAGTTCTCTACAATGTCTACCAGAAGACAAACACATAAGTAATACTTTCTAATGTTTTCTATGAGGTCAACATTACCTTAATACCAAAACCAAGTAAAAACACTATAAGAAAAAAAATCAATAAGCCAATATATCTCATGAACATAAATGCAAACATTCTCAACAAAATATAAGCAAATTGAAAATATAATATATAAAAAGAAATATACACCTTGACCAAGTAGGATTAAAAATTTGCAAAGTTGTAACATTACAAAAATCAATTAATCTAATCCATTACATCTACAGGCTAAAAAATTTTTAAAAAAGAAAAATTACATGAATAGATCAATAGATATACAAAACATATTTGACAAAATCCAATACTCATTTGTGATAAAAAGCTTTTAAATAATTAAGAAAAAATGCTTTCATCAAAATACTAGTAGAGAAGAACTTCCTTAATTTGAGACAGAACATTTACATAAAACCTACAATTAATGTAATACCTAATTGTGAGAAACTAGAAGCTTCCCAGGTAACTTTGGGAACAAGTCAAAAAAAAAAAAAATCAGCCCTTTCAACCACACCTTTTCAACAGCAAACTGTCAATCTGTACAAGGTGTTTTACTGCGATAAAATAAGGAAAATAAATGAAAGATGTACGTTGAGAAAAAAAACAACATCATAGATGACATGATTGTCCATGTAGAAAATGGCCTGAAGTCCTGGTCTCTCAGTTGGTTAGAGTGTTGTCTCATACACCAAATGGTTGAAGGTTTAATTCCCAGTCAGGGCACTTACCTAGGATATTAGTTTGATCCCATGGTTGGGGGCATGTGTGGGAGTCAGCCGATTGTTGTTTCTCTCTCACATTGATATTCTCTTTCTCTCTCCCTTCCTTTCTCTCTAAATTCAATAAACATATTTTTAAAAATCTCCTGGAACTAATAACAATTATAGCAAGGTTGTAGGATACAAGGTTAATACACAAAAAACAAATACTTTTCTATATACAAGCAGTGAACAAATTGAATTTACAATGTAAAAGAACAGTATTATCTATATTAGCACCTTCTCAGAAAATACCTAGGTATAAATCTAACAAAATATGGGGTGAGGCAAAATAGGTTTACAGTTGTGAGTATACAAGTTTCTTTTTATATTATTATTTATTAATTATTGTATTTTTCCACACAAAATAGAGTGAACCTACTTTTACCCTGCCCTGTATGTAGAATATCTATGTGAGAAAAACAACAAAATTCTGATGGATGCAAAGTAGAACTAAATAAATGGAAAGATAATCCATGTTCATAGGTAAAAAGACCTGGTATTGTCCAAAAAACTAAAAAATAGTTTAGTTTTTCCTTGATTTGATTTATAGATTCAACATGTCTAAACAAAATACCAGCAAATTATTTTGTGGATTTTAACAAACTAATTCTAAAGTTTATATAGAGAAGCAAAAGATGCATAATAATCAATACTATATTAAAGGAGAAATATAATGAAGAGGGACACTACCTTACTTCAAGACCTACAAAATACTACAGTAATTAAGACAGTATAAAATAGACAAAAAAGTAGACAAGTAGATCACTGGAATGGGATAGACAGCCCATTACTATACTCATGTAATATGTTCAACTGATTTTTAACAAGGAAGAATTCACATCTTTAAATTTAAAAAAAAAATTGAAGACTACTTTTAGAGAACATAACTTCTGGAGTTTGATCAATTGGGAAGTAATCACAATTTTTTAAGTTATTTATTTATTTTTTAAGATTTTATTTATTATTTCCAGAAAGAAGGGAAGGGATAGAGGCAGAGAGGGAGAGAGACATCAATGTATGGTTGCCTTTCACTTGCCTCCAGCTACAGACCTGGCTGGGGACCTGGCTTTCAACCTGGTTATGTGCCCTGACTGAGAATCCAATCAGTGACCTTTGAGTTCACAGGCTGGCACCTATCCATGGAGCCACCAGCCAGAGCTGATTGAAATTTTTTAATGACCAAAATGATCAAGAATCAAACTTATATAACTTCACTTTTCTTTTTTGTTATGGAGGATGGATTAGAAAACTAATAATTATAAATAATGCAACAGAATGACTAGTAATAAAACTAGCAGTAAGTGATTTCAATCTTTTTCTTTTTGTAACTTACTAATGATTACTTTCTAATCTCAGATGTAAAGCCAGGTTATACTTATTAAACTACTTGCTATCACTTTATTTGTTAGATTCTGATTTGGCCAAACAGTGTAGCAGAACTGATATTTAGCATGAACGTTTTGCCACAGAAGTGATGAAGATGAGGATGGTGTAATTTGCTAAGTTTTTCAATATTTCAATATTTGAAATAACACAGCAATCTAGATTACCTTTACTGCTACATTTTTTTTGTAGTATTCAGTTGAACTTGGTGACAATAACACAATGCAGTTTGTCAGATTATTTTACAAGAAGAAGGGATTAGATAAAGAACATGTATGAATGACCTATGGACATAGACAATGGTGTGACACTGGTTTGTGGGAGCAAGGGTGGGTTGTATGGAGAAGGGCAAAGGAGGAAAAATGGGGACAACTGTAGTAGAATAAAGAATAAATTTTTAAAAATACTTAAAAAAAGCCCTAGCTAGTATGGCTCAATGGATTGAGCACCAGACTAAAAACCAAAGGGTTGCCAATTCGATTCCCAGTCAGGGCACATGCCTGGGTCAGGTCTCCAGTTAGGGATGTGTGAGAGGCAACCACACACTGATATTTCACAAAAAAGAAAGAAAAAACTCAAATAAAGAATCAATTAATAGAAACTATCATAAAAGGTTTGGATAAATATAATATTAGTTGCCAAGTTAAAGTAAAATTCTTATTTGCTATTTTTTGTAATATTTATTCATTAACCTTTGAAAATAAACAATTTTATGCATACATACTCAATTTATTTCTTTTCATGTGTGCTGAAAGCTAAGGTTAAAAGAGAGACATAATTGCCTTTGTCCTTAGAATGAATTTCTTTTTAAAATTAGTTTGTAAAATATTAAAATAAATGACATTTTATATTGCTAGAGATAACAATTAAAGTTTCATTTTCATTTTAGAAGGAGACAAATAGGGTAAGACTACTCTAAAAAAATAATTTTATTTCACATCAAAGTACTATCATTTCTTGGTAAAAGATTATTTTCAATTATCTAGACTATATTATGAGTATAAATTTTAATTGCTTGAAGCCATTTTCCAACAAGATTTATTAAATAAGTCTTTTGTTCCTGGTCATGGCTTCATTATTATGGCTCAGAAATTGTTTCGGTTGGGGGATGGTTCTTAGCTTTTAAGCACTAATAAAATATTAGTAATAAAAATATAGCCAGCATTCTTAATATTATTCAGCAATTGTAATATATGTATGAGCAATACATGTAATTACCAAAGTTTATTTAGTTTTATAGGCAATAAAATAAAAAATCTGGTGTATTTTTTATACAAAAATTAGTTAAATAAATATTTTTAAAAGCAATTACCATTTCTCAATTCCTTTTAAATTATAAATCTGTAAATTATATACAATATAAGAAATTACCAAGCCCTGGCTAGTGGCTCAGTGGATAGGTGTGGGCCTGTGAACACAAAGGTCGCTGGTTGGATTCTCAGCCAGGGCACAAAACCAGGTTGCAAGCCAGGTCTCCAGCCAGGTCTGTAGCTGGAGGCAGGTGAAAGGCAACCATACACTGATGTTCCTCTCCTTTTCTTCCTCCCTCCCTGCCCTTCTCTCTAAAAATAATGAATAAAATCTAAAAAAAAAAAAGAAAAGAAATTACCAAACCATCAACATACTTTCTCTTGGCATTCTTTGAAGAACAGTCTTTCATATGAATGGTGTGGTAGAGAGAAAACATTATTTCTTGATATTGTGTATATTTTAAAATATATGTTTATTCATAAGAAAATAACATGATATTGTAAATATGTAAAATATGTATAATAGTTTTATATAAAATCAAATTATTCTATCAGTAATTATATTAGTGGGCAATTTTAATGTGGGTATTCAAGTGTGTTAGAAAGTGATGATCACAGCAATACCAGTAAATTAATTCAACCTACTACAGTAATTTCCAAAAAGGACTCTATCTTTTTAAATATTTACTTTATAAGTATGTTATCATTTGGTGGTAAAAAATTAAAAAAAAAGCATTTATGAAGCAGCTCAAATAAAAGTTATTTTTGGAATGTTAAAAGCAATGCCATTATTTCTCTGTTCACAAAATTAATTGCTGGTTGGCCTAAGAGCTGGATGAGTGAGGTGGCACCTAGGCAACTGGCTTTACTAGTGAAAGCATTGGACCTCTCAGGAAAATATAGTAGTTTCATGATATGAGCAAATATTAGAAACAGCATTGTAAAGTCTTCTTCAAGTAGCTAAATCTTTTGTAGATGCTATGACACAGACATGTCACATCTGCATTTCAGCTGAGTACTTTCTTCATGTGTAGTTTAGTGGGGGTGGCAAGTTTCCAGGTGATTACTATCAATATTGTTTCATCTAATTTTTTATTTATTGAAGAAAAACATCTCATAATTTAGGAATGTCATTTGGTAGGGTTGGACCAGCAAATGCCTTCTATATCCAAAGGTAAGTAAGTCTTAAAATATAACTATGAACTTTATTTGGCTTGAGGGAATGAATAATATCTACTTAAAGAAGTATTGCTTTATTTAAGATTAAATATGTTTTAGATAATTATACACAGGCTCATACAATTATTCAAATAGATTAAGTGTCTATTATAGACCAGACAATCCAATTTGGTGGTTGTAAAGATGAATTATCAAATAATTCTGTTCTATAAGAGTTATACAGCTCATCAAAAAAAATTCAGGTATATAAATACATAAAGGTAACATGGCATTATATGCTATAACATGGTGCAAAATAGTAAGTTCTTCCTAGCAGAGGTGAGTGGTAGCACCAAAACAGTTATGGTTATGTAAAAATTAGGCCTTGCAAGAGGAGTATCTGTTATCTTAGACATTGTTTTAAAATGTTTTTGAACATGGACCATAGTTATAAACACAGTCCACATTGCAAGGTAGTATAAATGTGGAGGCATGCATATATGTGGATGTACACACATACACTTATAAGAATAACTTAAAGTTGATGAAATAATGCTTATTCTTACCATGTTTGATACATTTATATTTTTAATATAATGTATTTTCAACTTTACGTCTTCAGTGAAAAAATGAATAAAATGAAAAGCCAGAATAAAAGGCATTTGTGTGTGTTTTCTCCATTATCTTTTATATTTTGTGGCTTCTTAAAAGATGCTTTCAAATCAATAATTTAAAATATGGTTGAGTCTCACTTTAGCCTAAACATAAGACAGATAAATAGTTTTATTTAATATAGTCTAGTCAAAAAAGACAAATATTTAAAGTTAGGTATGCCACTAAATCTTATTGACAAATTAGGAGCAATATGCATTTAGATTAATCTTTTTTAAGTTAAGAATAATAGCACTTCAAAACAGATTTAGGAAAAAATTGTGTCAGTATAGAAATTAAAATGTCAATTCTCAGTCAAAAGAATCACTTTAGGACTGGCAGTAGTCAATGATAGGTTGTCAATGAAATAATCAACCAAATAGGTGCTATCATCAATAATAAAGTTCCCCAGAATTATGTTTTGGGAACATTAATGTTAGGTTTTAGTTACCAGAGAAATTCTCTAGAAATTCTCCTTATATGACTATTCGTAAGATATTAGCAAATAGTGAAATAAATTCCATTTAATCTCAGGATAAAATTTTACAATGTCTTCTCTAGTTCCGTTAAAAAGTTCAGGAGTAATTCTGTCAATCACTGGACACTTAAAGACCCCAGAGGTCATAAAACTGTCAAACTTTGACCAGATATGTAAGCAATCTGTATGCATCTTATAGCAAGATATGAGTACCAGAGCATAATATATTGGCATTATTGAAAGTTAAATTAAATAAATACATTTTAGTTACATGAGTTTGGCCACTTTCCCCAGCAAAAGAGGTCACCTTTGTCCCTACTCCCTTCCTTTCCTTGTTTCCTTCCTTATAATATGGCAAGTAATGAACCATACAATAAGAGTTTTCTTTTTCAAATCCAAACTTCTTGAAAGTAGAGACTATAGCTGGCAGAAATGCCTTAACTATATATCACCAAGCAAATACATTTTGGAGAAAGAAATTTGGTCACTGGAAATTTCATTCTGAGGAAAATGCCCTCGAGCAGTGCAAAGCTGAGTAGAACACATGCAGTATGTAATATGATTGGCATACAGTGAAAGCCCTGTGCCAGCCCCAGTTTCTCTGCCCATCACTGTGCCCACTTCAAGGGCTTCATGGGGAAAGAATGGTGCCATTGAGCAATATTATTTGCTCTCAGCCAGCTGGTGTGATAACTTATCTTGACTACAGCATAGCCGTTAGACCTCTTGAGAAGTCATTGACTTAGTTATCAGCATTCAGTGACACTCGGGAGCAATGTGATTTAATATATAACCACCCCTCAGTCAATAAAGTCCACCATGAGGGTGATTCCAGTCCCCTTACTTTATTCCTAAAATAATATTATATACATGTTGTTAGATAATATATAGATGCATAATGCTTTCAGCTTTCTCTGTATTCATTTAACACTTTCTTCTCTCTTTCTAATTTTCCACTGTGTCCCCTGAACCCCCAATCATTCCATAATTGATAAATTCTCTACCTCCTTCTCTTAACTGCAAGCAGTTTCTCCCTGGAGAACACCTATGTCCTATACCCTACATATTCTCTCCTTTCAACCTGAAGGCCACTTCCTGAAAATGGCTTTTCTTCTTATAAAACTTCTACTTCCTTGAAGCTTATTACACTGGGTTTTATTACTTTCTACTTCTGTTCCATTTCTTCAGGCCAGTTAATCCCACAACTCTTCTATTTTCTCCCTAGCCAGTACTGTATTCTGTCATAGTTTACGTTCCTTATATCCACAGTTCATGCTTCAGTCTTTTAACTCTTTTCTTTCATATTTTCTAAGTATCACATTCTACTTTTCATAATTCTAAGGAAAAATGAGTCTGTATAAATGTAAATCCTGGATATATGCTTATTTCGAAGATAGTGATCACTGCTAGAAGAAAAAAAAAAGAAAAAGGAAAAAGTGTAGCAGAGCAGTCTTTTGCCATAATAAATTGAAAAGTTGAGTCTTCAATGTTATCTGTTGGATCAGGCGATTTCTTTTCAATGATTTCTCTCTAATCTTACAGGTCTCCAACCAAACACATCCTTAATATAAAACATTTCCCCTTAACAGAGATGTATAGTTAAAAAACAGCACAGGTTTTCTTTCATGTCTTTTTAAATTAATTAATTTTTTATTGTTATAATACAATTGTTTCATTTTTCCCCAATTGCTCTTCCCTGCCCCACCCTCCCTGTCCCCTCTCCCACAGTCTATCCCCACCTCACTGTCCATTTCCCTGAGTCTTTCACATTGGCTCCCCTACTAAACCCTTCCCCTACTCCCTGCCCTCTCCTCCCTAGTCACTGTCATTCTGCTTTTTTCCCCATGTCTCTGATTTTGTTCCGCTCATCTATTAGTCTCTTGCATTAAATGAGATCATATGGTATTTATCTTTTGCTGCCTGACCTATTTCACTAAGCAAGATACTTTCCAGATCCATTCATGTTATTGCAGATGGTAGATCCTTCTTTCTTTCCATTGTATAATTGTACCGTTTTTTGATCCATTCATCCTTTGATGGGCATTTAGGCTGTTTCTAACACTTGACTATTGTAAATAGTGCTGCTATGAAGATAGGGGTGAATAAGTTCTTCTGAATTGGTGTTTTAGGGTTCTTTGGGTATAATCCTAGAAGTGGAATTGCCAGGTCACAAAGCAGTTCTATTTTTAGTTTTTTAAGGAAGCTCCATACTGTTTTCCATAGAGGCTGTACCAGTCTGTATTCCCACCAGCAGTGCACTAGGGTTTTCTTTTCTCCACATCCTCACCAGCACCTGTTGTTTGTTGATTTGTTAATGATGGCCACTCTGACAGGTGTGAGGTGGTATCTCATTGTGGTTTTAATTTGAATCTCTCTGATGGCTAGTGATATTGAGCATTCTTTCACATGCCTATGGGCCCTTTGTATGCCCTCCTTGGAGAAGTGTATGTTCAGGTCTTTTGCCCTTTTTTTTTTTTTTTTTTTTAATTTAAAAAAAAAATTATTGTTGTTGTATTACATCCATCCCCTTTTTGCTCCCCTCTGTCCCCCACCCCACCCACCCATTGCCCCCAAAATCAATCTCACCCGTTGTCCATGTCCATGGTTCCTTTATACTAGGTTCTTGTCTAAGCTGCTCCCCTTCCTTGCCTCTGCCTCCCCTCTCCCCCCAACCCCTTTCCCCCCACCACTGACAGAACCAAATATATGAATACAGTGAATAGGCCTTTTGTCCATTTTTTATAGGATTGTCTATTACCTTTGTGTTAAGTTGTAAAAGTTGTTTATATATTTTGGAGATCAAACCCTTATCTGAGGTGTCATTGACAAATATGTTTTCCCATGTGGTTGGTTCCCTTTTAATTTTGCTGGTGTTTTCTTTAGCTGAGCAGAAGTTTGATGTAATCCCATTTGTTTATTTGCTCCTTTATTTCCTTTATTCTGGGTGAGATATCAATGAAAATATTGCTGCATGGGATATCTGCTATTTTTCTGCTTGTGTTTTTCTCTATGACTTATACAATGCCTTAGGTTATTTATTTATTTATTTTATTCTATATTTTATTTTATTTTATTTTTATTTTTTTAAGATTTTATTATTTCCAGAGAGAGAGGAAAGGAGAGAGGTAGAGAGGGAGAGAAACATCAGTGTATGGTGCCTTAGGTTATTTTTAAGTCTTTTATCCATCTTGAGTTTATTCTGATGTATGGTGTAAGTTGGTGGTCTAGTTTCTTTCCTTTCTTTTTTTTTTTTTTTTTTTTGCATGTCTCTGTTCAATTCTCCCACCATGACTTGTTGAAAAGGCTATTTTTACTCCACTTTATGTTCCTTCCTGCTTTGTCAATATTAGTTGCCCATAGAGCCCTGGATTTATTTCTGGGCTCTATTCTGTTCCATTGATCTTTTTGTCTGGTCTTGTGTCAGTACCATACTGTTCTCATTACAATGGCTTTGTGGTATAGTTTGATATCTGGCATTGTGATCCTTCCTACTTTGTTCTCTTTCTTAAGATTGCTTTAGCTATTTGAGGTACTTTTGGTACCATACAAATTTTTTTAAATTTTTTTCTAGGTCTTTGAAGTGTGATGTTGGTATTTTAAGAGGGATTGGGTTGAATCTATAGATGGCTTTCGGTAGTATTTTTATGATGTCAATTCTTCCCATCCATGAATATGGTATATGCTTCCATTTATTTGTATTTTCCTTAATTTCTTTCTTCAGTGTTCTGTAGTTTTCCAAGTACAGGTCTTTTACCTCCTTGGTTAAGTTTATTTCTAAGTACTTCATTATTTTTTGTATAGTAAATGAGATTTGTTTTCTAGATTTTTTCTCTGATATTTTGTTGTTGGTGTATAAAAATGCCTTCGATTTCTGGATATTGATTTTGTATCCATCTACGTTGAATAGAAGTGGATAGAGTGGACACCCTTGCCTTGTTCCTGATCTTAAGAGAAAGGCTTTCAGTTTTTGCCCATTGAGTATGATGTTGGTTGCAGGTTTCTCATATATGGCCTTTATTATGTTGAGCTATGCTCCCTCTATTCCCATCTTGCTGAACATTTTTATCATAAATGGATGCTGCACTTTGTCAAATGCTATTTTTGGCATCTAGTGATATAATCATATGTTTTTTGTCTTTCACTTTGTTTATGTGGTGTATTACATTTATTGATTTGTGAATATTGTACCATCCTTGCCTCCCTGGGATGAATCCCACTCGATCATGGTGTTCCTTCCTGATTTAGTTTTGGAAGATTATATGTTTCCAGAAATTTGTCCATTTCACTCAGGTTATCAATTTTTTTGTTATATGGCTGTTCATTTTAATTTCTTACAATCCTTTGTATTTCAGTGGTATCAATTGTGATTTCTTTTTTGTTGTTTCTGATTTTATTTATTTGGGTTTTCTTTTTTCTTTCTTTTTTTTGTTTTCTTTCTTTCTTTCTTTCTTTCTTTCTTTCTTTCTTTCTTTCTTTCTTTCTTTCTTTCTTTCTTTCTTTCTTTCTTTTTTGTTGATGAGTCTGGATAATGCCTGGTCAACTTTATCTTTTCAAAGAACCAGCTCCTAGATTTATTGATCCTTTGAATTGTCTTTTTGCCTCTGTCATTTAATTCTGCTGTGATCTTGATTATTTCCTTCCTTCTACTTATTTTGGGTTTTGTTTGTTATTGTTCCTCTAGTTCTTATAGTTGTTCTTGTAGGTTATTTATGTGAATTTCTTCAAACCTTTTCAGGTAGGGCTGTATTGCTATAAATTTTCCCCTCAGGACTGTCTTTGCTGTGTCCCATTCACTTTGGGTTGTTATGTGTTTATTTTCATTTGTTTCCAGAACAAATTGTTTCTTGATTTCTTCCTTGATCTCAATGTTAACCCAATTATTATTTGGTAGCCTGTTATTCAGCCTTCATGAATTTGAATGCTTTGGGTTTTTTCCTTGAGTTTGGTTTCTAGCTTCAAGCCATTGTGGTCTTAGAAGATGCTTGATATTTCAATTTTTTTGAATTTGTGGAGGCTTGTCTTGTGTCCTTCCAAGTGGTCTATCTTTAAGAAAGTTCCATGTACATTTGAAAAGAATGTATATTTTGCTTCCTTGGAGTGAAAAGTTCTATATATATCTGTTAAGTCCATTTCATCTAGGGTATGGTTCAATGCCATAATGTCCTTAGTGTTTCTTTGCTTGGAAGATCTATCCATTGTTGACAATTGGGTATTAAAATCCCCTACTATGAGTGTGTTGTTATCTATATCCTTCTTAGAGTCCTCCAAGATTTTTCTTATATAATTGGGTGCTCCTATATTGGGCACATATATGTTTACAAGGGTTATAGCTCTTGGTGGATTGTTCCCTTAAGTATTATGAAATGTTCTTCTTTGTTTCTTTTGATGCCTTTGTTGTGAAGTCTATTTTGTCTGATATGAGTATTGCTTGCCCAGCTATTTTGTGTGTTTCTTTGTTTGAAATATCTTTTTTTCCCATCCTTTTACTTTCAGTCTAAGTACTCTTATTCTGAGGTGGGTCTCTTGTGGACAGCATATATATGGGGGTTGAGTTTTCTTATCCATTCAGCTACCCTATATCTCTTGATTGGAGCATTTAATCAATTTACATTTAAGGTTATTATTGATACTTATTCATTGTGGTTTTTTTCTCTTTGTACCTGTATTTCTCTCACTCTTTCTCTCTTTCTTCCTCTTCTTATAGCAGTCCCTTTAGTATCTCTGGCAATGCTGGCTTGGTGGAGATGTATTCTTTTAAACCTCTTTTGTCTGGGAAACTTTTTATTTCTCCTTCCATTTTGAATGAGAGCCTAGTTGGGTAGAGTATTCTTGGTTGTAGGCCTTTGTTTTTCATGGTTTGGAGTATTTTTTTGCCATTCCCTTCTGGCTTGTTGTGTTTCTTTTGAGAAATCACTTGGTAGCCTTATTGGAGATCCTTTGTATGTTATTAGCTCGTTCTCTCTTGATGTCCTTAGGATTCTTTCTTTATCTTTGAATTATTTGCCATTTTAATTATGATGTGTTTCAGTGTAGGCCTGTTTGGGTTTATCTTCATTAGGACCCTCTGTGTTTCCTGAAATTGAGTGATGTTTTTGCTCATCAAGTTAGGGAAGTTTTCTGTCATTACTTTTTCAAACAGGTTTTCCATCCATTGCTCCTTTTCTTCTTCTTCTGGATTTCCCTATGATGTGGATATTATTATGTTTCATGTTTTCCTTCAGCTGTCTTAAAACCTCTTCATTTTTCTTTTCAGTCTATTTTTCATTTTGCTGCACTGTCTAGGAGTTTTTTTCTATGTTAACCTACCCTGGAGGTGGGTGGGTTGCTTCCAGGTGGGCAGAGGCTGGGCTGGAGCACATAGCCCTGCGCGGCCCCCTCCTGCTGGGCTCCTGTTTGGTCCAGTTACCATTGCAGTTGCCAGGGAGCTCCCACCAGCACAGGCAGCCTGGGGGTGAAGCCTGAGCACTATGAAGTCTATTTCTGTCAGACCCTGTGGATTGCTGGGTGCAGCCCCCAACCCTCTGAGCTCCCTTTTGGGCCCACTACCGCTACTGAGTACTCCTGCCAGCGAGTGCTGTGCCTTGGGGAGCAGCGCCAGGCAGTCTGCCATCAGTCCCTGTAGGCCCTAGATGTCCCACTGGGTGGGCCAATCTGCCAGCAGATTGGAGCGGATTGCTGGCTAGGGTGGCCAGGTGCTCCCACAGTCTCCTCCAAACTCACTCAGTTCTTCCAACCAGGTCATGCTGCTTCCCAGGTCTCTGCAGTCTCTGGATCAGTCTGACCAGAATCCAAACACTTCCTACACCAAGTCCCTGAGTCTTTCACCTGTCCTGCATTTTCTGTCTTTTACTCTAGCTTCTCAGAAACAAGGGCAAACACTCAGCGCTGCCCCCTTCCCTGCCACCATCTTTCACTTAGGTCTCTTTCTTTAAAATGAGAGTCTTAATTTTTCAACACAGTTGGGCTTATTAATGGTAGTTATGTTTCTGTTGTAAGTGGTGATAGTAACTTTTGTTTAGGCAGCACTTGAGCATAAAACTTTAAAATGCCACGAGAATAACTTAGATCTAAGCAACTTCTTAGCTCTTATTATCAAGAACAAAAGGTAAGGAAAATTTCACTGGAGGTTATGAAGAAATGATAACTATAAGAAGGTGAATTAGACTCAGTGTATGACAGAATTCTGATAATCTGATAACAGATGCTCTGTTATACCTCCCACTGAATTTTAATAGACAGGTCAGGAATCCTTATTTTTTATTTTGTTACTTTAAATTAACAGTTATTTAATGTTTAAGTGTTACATTGTACTTATCTCTATTACCCACCATGAAAAAAAATCTCTGTTTTTTTATACATGTATTATCATGGACTCATAGATGTAGTTATATATTTGTAGAAGCCCATTTGTCTAGGGTTGAGACCATGGGATTTTATTCATGGGGCTTCTCACATAAGGAATAAATCATCTGAATAGCTAGTGGGTAACATCTTAGCTAAGTCTAATGGCTACTGGAATATATTTGACATAAAGAGAAAAAACTTTTGCCTGTGAAACAACTAGTTTTCTACAGAATTCCTCAATGAAGGGATCTTTGAGTTCATGATGCTATGCTTTTAGTTAGTGTGTATGATATACACAGTATGAAGCTAAAAAGGCTAATTCATGACTAACTATGAAGGAATATAAAAACACAGTATTGATTAAGGCACAGATATATCCCTGAGTATTTTCCAAAACTTGCACCTCCTTCATATGTTTCAAAATAAACAGACTGGCAAATGGACCCAAAAATATAACAATAAAAATGGAAACACCAGGCTGGTGTGGCTCAGTGGATAGGTACAGGCCTGCAAACCCAAAAGTCACTGGTTAGATTCCCCAGTCAGGGCAATATAACCAGGTTGCAAGCCAGGTCTCCAGCCAGGTTTATAGCTGGAGGCAGGCGAAAGGCAACCATACACTGATGTTTCTCTCCCTCTCTGCCTCTCTCCCTTCCCCTCCCTCTAAAGATAATAAATACAATCTTAAAAAAAATTAGAAAGAGTAAAATTTAATTTAAACTAATTAGAAAAACTAGGATATTTAGTAATATAATAAAATTGGATATCAATAATGTAATTTTATAATTAATACTATTAAATGTAAAACAGGAAATGAACATTAGAAAAATAGCAATAGCAATAAATAATCACATATAGTAAAAATGTGAATTGTGTATGAAGCAAAGCACTAAAAGAATAAAAAAGAGAAACATTTTTGACATATGCTATAAGGAAAAAGAAAAATTTAAGTGAATGGGTATATAAAAATAAACTTAAAAGAGATTAAATATAGAACACTAATCTATAATCCTATGGCTTGAGTGAAGTTTAAGCCCCCTTCTTGCTGAATATTAACCAGAGCTCTCCTCCAGATTTTCTGTCTGCAATATTTTTAAAAAATAGTGTTTAAAGCTTTATTCTTTGCAACAGCATGGATGGACCTGGAGAACATTATGTTAAGTGAAATAAGCCAGGCAGAAAAAGGCATATACCATATGATTTCATTCATATGTGGAATCTACTGAACAAACTGAAGTCATAAGCGAAATAGAAACAGACTCAGAGATAGAGAGCAGGCTGACAGCTAAGGGAGTGAGAGGGTAGAGGGTGGAGGGATTGAGCAAAACAGAAAAAGGACTCCTGGACACCACACAACAGTGTGGTGATTGCGGGGAATGGCTATAGGGGAATACATGGTATTGAAAAATACAATAAAATAATTCATGGTTCAAACAAAAGAAAAGTAAATAAAAATAAAAATATAATTTGATAAAAAGGAAGATATCAGGTGAACAGTCACTAATTTGTATTGAATTAAGATTTTCTGGATGCTATAGGAATATGAAAAGTACTTAAGTTCTTTTAAAGAAAATTTTAACAAATATCTTTAATATTAAAGAGAATACTAATGTTTACTAATCAGAAAACTATGATTTAACCACCTTTGCATTTAAGTACTCTAAACAATAAGATATTTACCATTAAGAAAATGCATAAAAATAATTATCATAGTACAACAATAAACCCCCAGTATATTCATAAGAAAAATACATGAGGTTGAGAAAATGAAAAAGGAAAATGACACAAATGCCTTGATGTAGACTATGTGGAGAATAACAATGAGTAGAAATTAGCTGTTTCTCTCACATGAGGTCATTCTGCCTTTAAAACAAATTTTAGGCAAATCTCACTTAAATAACACATTTCTCCTGGCTGGTGTGGCTCATTTGTTTCAAGCATCAGCCTGTAAACAGAAAAACTGAGTTCAGTATCTGTTCATGCCACATGCCTAGGTTGCAGGTTGTGTCCCTACCTGGTCAGGGTGCATTGAAGAAGCAATTGATCAATGTTTCTCACACATCAATGTTTTTCTCCCTCTTTTTTCCTTTCTCTGAAATCAATAAGCATGTCCTTGGGTGAGGATAGAAAAAGATTCTCATTCTTTAGACTGTGCAAATAGTTATTGTGTTTCCATAGTAACTCTTTAATATAGTAGTGATTTTTGTATTGTAATAATCTCTTAATTCTTCTTTTCCAGTACAATATAAGCATCTTCAAAAACATGTCAGGTTTAATTTTTCTGCAATGTATTCATTGTAGTACTTGGACCACAATAGATTGTCAATAAACAGTTGATGAGTATAGTGCATAAATTAGCAACCAGTATAGAAAAAAGGTCTCAATTTAATGTATTTTCAACTGAATAGACCATATCTGTCCTAATAAAAACTAATAGTTAACTTGCTTTTCTCCATATCTGTTAAATATAAGGATCTGTATTTTGTACTCCTGTCGGTATTTCCTCATTAAATTAATGTTTATTCCATTCCCATTTTATTATACTCCATGCTATGCCATTTGTTACCATGGCATTACCAAGAGGGAAGAGAGAGTGTGGGTTGAGTGGAGGTGAGCAAAAGTGTGAGGGGAATGGGGACATGTGTATAAGAGTCAACAGTAAAATTAAAGTTAAAAATTTTAGTACATGAAAAAGGGTGTGGAACCCTTGTAAATACCAATGTTTTGGGGATTGTATCAAGACTTTAAAGAAATGAAAAGTAAACTTGAGAAATGAAATATATGAAGAATGAGCAATGCTTACTGGTCACAACATAAAGCTTTAAGATTTGACGACACCAGAATATGCATCGAGGAGGCAAACTCGAAACTTCCAGTTGTGACAGACTTTGAATGTTAAAGATGAGAAATAAGTGGCTTCACATTTAATGCTGCATAGACATTTGGCTTTGAAATGTCTACTGCATCTTGTGGGGATCTCATGCCATAGGCTAAGGGCAAATTTTAGGCTAACAGGTCAAAATAGCTCTGCACAGGTTTCAGCCTAGGGACCCTTGCTCCCCAAACTTTGCTACAGAGGGCAGGTCAAGTGAAAGGATATCCGACAGAAGCCTTTAGCACTTTAACTTACGTTTTCCACTGGGGCTAAAAATTTTCATCTTACATAATAATGTTGCTAAGTTGAAAATAAAAATTATATGATTGAGTATGGTTATTAATCTAATAAAACTATTTTCCACTATTTTTTAATTATTTTTATTTATTTATCTATTTGTAAAGATTTTATTCATTATTTTTAGAGGAGGAAGGAAGAAAGGGAGAGAAACATCGATGTGTGGTTGGCTTTCACCGCCTCCAGCTACGGACCTGGTGGGAGACCTGGCTTGCAACCTGTGTTTTTGAATTAAAAGAGGTAAATGTAAAGGTAAATTTCCCTTTATGACAAAGTTATGTACATGTATAGCTCCTCCTTTAGATTTGCAAACATTTATTCAGTGCAGGGTAGGATTCTTTTATCTAAACTGTACATGATTGTCAGGTTTAATATCTGAATTATTAATTTTAAGCAATAATAAGCCTGTATCTCATGATAAATTCCCTAGTGATAGAGAAACTTTAGAAGCAAGTTAGATAGAAAGGAAAAGTCACATTTTAATGTAAACTGTTTAGGAAAATTCATATTATAGACATTATACTTTCTGGCAATCAAGTTGACTATTTGAAATAACACTCAAACAGTGGTTTAAATTTAGATGTGTTTATATTTGGTCATAAACAGATTTCTATAAACCTGATTTGATTAAATAGTTGTAAAAATAATTTCCAATAAAATCAGTCATTTTATTTTAATCACTGTCAGTAAGCTCACTCTGGAGAAAATACTCGAAGATACATCATAATAACTTAGCCATTACTTAGAAAATAAATGCACATAATGGATTTAAGTAATTCCCAGAAAATGCAATTTTAAAGTCCTTAAAAAATTTATGATTTTAGAAGAATAAAAGGCTTTGCATGAGTATTAACCAAAAATAGAAGCCATTACTTGGTAAAACCAAAGAACTTCACATGTAAGTTTTTTGTGTCCTAAAATCTGATTTAAAAATTCCCTTAAAATATAATAGCATATTTTGGCTGATGTAAAAATTGAAATCTCACAGGTATACTTTTTCCACATTACTTTTTTATTTATTCAATCACCATGACTACTTATATTCAACTCTTCGCACCTGCAAATGAATCAGCCAGCATCTAAGATGTTTGGCATCTTCTTTATTGCAGAAAAGAGAAAGTAAAATTCTGTTTTGTGCTGACCTTAAGTTATAGCTTTCATGAATAGCAGTAAATATCCATGTCATCTGTTTTTGTTTTGTTTTTTATGTTTTTCTTGGTCTATTTTAATCTCTTGCTTTCAGGAGACCCCACTTGTAAAGGTGAGTTTGGTTTACATATTAAAGGAAATAATTTTGCTGGTGCTTCAGGATCCAATGGCTGACCTAACTGTAATAAATTGTATCATATCTTTTATGATTACTCATACATTATGACTACATAATGTCCTCATCATATATTCCTGAACTGTTTTTGTAATCATGTCTGCTATTGTAAGTTTTATCTGAGACTAATGGGCTGCAAAGTGAATTACGAGCTATCAATTGAAGCTCTTGCTATAATATGATACTTAACTTGCTTGCCACAAAGGTTACATGATATGTGAACATTATAAAAATATGAGTGCATGAACACATCACTATTGACTAATAATCTTGGCTTCTTTTCTGATTAAGTATAGAAAAAGAAAAGCACTTCATATATTAGCAATCAAGTTTATGAGTATTATCCATCCATAAAAACATTTTGAACATAAATGTAGTTTAATTGTATAAAATAAAAAAGATAATTTTTATAAATTTATAATTGTATACTATTTATTTATTCAAGTACAGAACTATTATTCATTTGTTCTTTTTATTCTCTGGTTTTTAGATTATTTGAAAAATGATATACTTTTTGTTAAAAAATGTCAATTAAAAAATGGTTTGAAACCACAGCATCATTAAAGACATGATTTTAAACACTAATACCAAGCTAGTGTATTTGAATAAAGGCATATTTTTTCTAGTAACTACATAACAAAATTAGGTTAAAAAATGGAAAACAAATTTTACTCCCATTGCATATAGGCACTCTGAGTAAGTCTGTAGTATTACTAAACTTAACTTGAATGTTCTTATATAAAGCTTTTAGACAGTGTTTTGTAACTGACCATGAAACTCAAATAGCACAAGTCAAAACAGAAGATTCAATCAAATTGACAAATCAAATGCTTTGTTACCCTATAAAATAACCTATAGGGTAAGGAAAAATAGGTTTACAATTGTTCATATGGAAAGTAATCTCATAATTAATATATAATAACACAAGAATAAACTGTGTTTCATGTACTCACAAAGTGTAAACTTACTTTTACCTCACTCTGAATTTCTTTTGCAGGGGATTGCAGTTGAAGAGGATGTAAATATCCTTCCTTTTCAGAAAAAATAATATCATAAAGAAGCAGTAAGAGTAATAAGTTAAAATGCCAAGATAAGGACTATTCTGAAATGTTGTATGTCACCTAAATCAGAAAGACATTAATAGTGATTTAATCAACATATTTTGAAAATTTTCTTTTCTTTTATTTTAATTTAATTATTGTTGTATTATGTCCATCCCCTTTTTACTCCCCTCTGTCCCCTTCCCCACCCACCTGCTCCCCCACAAAGTCAATTCCACTTGTTGTTCATGTCCATGGTTCTTCCATACTAGTTTTTTGACTAAACTGTTCCCCTTCTTTGCCTCTTCCTCCCTCTCCCCACTGAATGTGTCTATTCATTGTATTCATATATCTGGTTCTGTTTTGCTTGTAGTTTGTTTTGTTCATTATTGTCCTGTAATGGGTGAGATCATCTGGTATTTGTCTTTCACTGACTGGCTTATTTCACTAAGCATAATACTCTCCAGTTCCATCACCATTGGAAATGCTTGTTTTGAATGATAAGTTGAATAAATGTGTTACATGTTGGGAATAAATTTATTATGATCAAATATTTAATTTCAATATTTTTACATACTTAATATAGTTAAATTAATTTTAGCATAAAAGTAATGCAGCCCTGACTGGTGGTACAGTGAATAAGGTGCCGGCCTACAAACCCGAAGGTCGCTGGTTCAATTCCCCAGCCAAGGCACATAACCAGGTTGCAAGTCAGGTCTCCAGCCAAGTCTGTAGCTGGAGGCAGGTGAAAGGCAACCATAATACACTGATGTCTCTTTCCCTCTCTGTTTCCCTCCATTCCCCTCCCTCTAAAAATAATAAATAAAATATTTTTTAAAAAGTAATGCATATAATCTCACAGGAGGAGGTTATTTATGTGTTTTCTCCTTTTGAAGACAGAAGAGCTACTTTACACATGTCTAATCATAGCATGATCCATCATTGTTCACAATTTTAAGAGCCTGAAAAGCATTGTCAGATCCCTAAAATAGAAAAAGTGGTGCTATGTCAATTAGTACCTTTAAACTTCAACTTCCTCTTAAGTTCTAAAGGTTTTGTTTGTTGCTGAGGACTACAACTACTAAATAAAATGAAAATACCTACTTTATGTTTAAACTTGAGATTAGACCTACGCCAAATGCATGAAATGATTATCAATGTAGATGAGTGGTTTAGCAATAGTACTTAAAAATATTTATACAATGGAGTGATATTCAGCCATAAAAAGGAATAAAAAAGGAAATCTTATGTTTTGTGACAGTAAGAATGGACAAGATTATTATGCTAAGTGAAATAAACCAGTTAGAGAAAGACAAATACCACCTGATCTGACTTACATGTGAAATCTAATGAACAAGTTAAGCTGATGAACAAAATAGAGACAGAGGCATAGATAGATACATGAAACATCTGACGGGTGTTGAGGGGCAGGCAGTTGGGGGTGCTGGATGAAAGAAAATGAAGGGACTAAGCAAAAATATATACATATATACACTATACACACATATATACACACATCTAAATGTAGACACAGACAACAGTGTGGTGATAGCTAGAGGGAAAGAGGGTTGGGTGAGTAAGCAAAGTCAGGGAAAATGGGGCAGAAAGAAATTTTGCAAGCCCTGGCTAGTGGCTCAGTGGAAAGGCACTGGCTTGTAAACCCAAAGGTCGCTGGTTCAAGTCCCAGTCAGGGCACATAACCAGGTTGCAAGCCAGGTCTCCAGCCAGGTCCTCAGCTGGAGGCAGGTGAAAGGCAACCATACATTGATGTTTATTTGCCTCTCTCCCTTCCCCTCTTTCTAAGAATAATAAATAAAATCTTAAAAAAAACAAAACAAAACAAAACTCTGCTTGAGGTGGTGGGCACATGATGCAGTGTGCTGATGATGTTTTACTGAAACCTGTATGATTTTGTGAACCAATGTCACCAAAATAAATTTAGTAAAAGATAATCACACCTAGTGAATTAATAGAAAAAAAAAATCTTAGAACTTATCAACATTCTCCGTGAAATAATATTGCTGCAAATTGTCAACGTTAACAATTACAGCTCTCTCTCTCCCTCATCAATGAACATTAAAAACACAATCACAGCTATATTCTAACCCTGCTTTATATCATAATAGATGCTGTACTATTCATATTAATTAAATTTCTCCATTTTAATGAAAACTTTAACATTCATTCAATCATACTATAAACAATGAATTTTTATTAGATCTATTGAATAGTGAATAGACAATCAGAACTCATAAAATAAATAATGGAACTTTTGCTTAAAATGGTAGGTAAGGAGGTATGGTACAATTTGGAAGGTAACCTCAGTATTTCTTACAGAGTTACCTTTGACTACCATTGGATTAACTTAAAACAATAGATGAGTAACCCATACTTTCAAAATTTAAATGATATATTTTTAAGGTATTTAAAGAAATAAAATTCAATTTTTTTTCTAATATGTCACCTATAAAAATGCAAATAGACAAATTTGGGAATGTCTAAATTGGATATTTTTTAAAAACTCATTCAGTAATGATAAAACCATGGGAAATATCTCCATTTTATCAGCTGTATCAAAAAATAGAAACATGTGACCACAGGATTCTCAAGAGAAACAGAAAGACAGGAAGAGGAGAAAATTTTATATCTCTTTTTCTTTTCT
The DNA here is from genome assembly GCA_004026585.1 of Noctilio leporinus. Lineage (NCBI taxonomy): Eukaryota > Metazoa > Chordata > Mammalia > Chiroptera > Noctilionidae > Noctilio > Noctilio leporinus. The sequence goes on from PVIW01006502.1 coordinate 32,557, forward strand.
CCCTCTCATATATCTCAGGCCTGTCCAAAAATTATCCAGCGAAATAATATTGAAAATAGAGATATTTACTGAATAAGATACAAGATACAAGAAACATTGTACATAGGACAATGATGCCTCAGTCCCCTTCAAACTAGGTGCCTTGGGACCTCACACTGTTCTCCCAATCGCCATCAGCTGCCCCATTGTACTTTCCTGAATCTCATCAATGATCTGAAATCTCTTCCTTTTTAAAGGTAATTTTAGAAGTTATAGGTGTCAAATGTGGGCTGTAATAGGGCTGAGTCTCCTGGATAATTTAAGGTTTTTTTTGTTTTGTTTTGTTTTGTTTTTTGCTAAAATACTCTGCAACAAGAGATGTGATGCATGAGTGAGTGTGTTGTTGTGATGAAGATGCTAACCACCAGTTGCCCATGACCAGTAGCTGTGACCTTCTCAATCATCTGAATATTTTCAACTGAGGAATATTCAAGCTTAATGAAAAATTTGATGTAGGTTTGTTCTACTCACTCAGTCATTTTTAATGTGATGGCCACACAGTACACATGCTCACTTAATGGCATCTACTGCCCCTACTGCATAGTACGGTGAAATCATCATTGTTCTCGGGAATGTGCATTCCAGTCCGCTCTCCTTGGCTGCCAGGTTACATCAATGTTGTGCAAACCATTCTTATATTAACAATGGCTGGAATTTTTCTGGATAGACCCTGTGCATGCATATGTAATGAAAAATCCTACTCTACTTTTGATAATGTTCAAGATCAAATAAGTCTGAATCCGAACTAATATGATAGAAAAGAGATTTTATATTTAAAAAATATTCAGTTTGCTTAGAAAAGAGACAAGTATACAAGTTTTTATTTATGATAGTACTCAACAAAAATGAATAGATATTAAGAGAGAAAAGAGACAGGGATGACTTAAAGGAAGACCTCTTTTATCTATTACTGTTATAACTTTTAGGAAATGAAAATGTCTATAGCCAAGTGCTATTGAAAGTATTCTCTGAAATGTAAAGGGAAGGCTTGCATATAAAATACAAAATTGGAAAAACTTTTCTATGAAAATGAAAATTAACATATTTAGAACAAGATAATATAACTAGAAGCAAGACTGTCAAGTCATTTGTTTTTAGATTTTCTTTGTAAATTTTGCAATTTTTCACTATGTGTTAGATAATATTATTTATAAATCAGTCATGGCTCTTTTCATTATGAATTTTATTTTACGATGATTCAATGCCACCTTTTAAAATTCACCCTCATTTTTGCCTTTTATTTTATCAGTACTGCTACTCTGTCTCTTTGGTTACATTTTAAAGGATTTTTTTGTTATTTTAAAATATATTTTATTTATTTTGCTATTACAGTTGTCCCAATTTCCCCTCCTTTGCCCCCCTCCACCCAGTACCCCATTTCCTCCAGCAATGTCCCCCTTAGTTCATGTCCATGAGTCATGCATATAAGTTCTTTGGCTTCTCCATTTCCGATATTCTTCTCTTTTTTTTAATATATTTTATTTATCTTACTATTACAGTTGTCCCAGTTTTCTCCCCTTTGCCCCGCTCCACCCAGTCCCCACGTCCTCTAGCAATGCCCACCTTAATTTATGTCCATGAGTCATGAATATAAGTTCTTTGGTTTCTCTATTTCCTTTGTTCTTCTTAACATCCCCCTGTCTATTCTGTAACCACCAATGTGTACTTTTTTTTTTCCTTTCACATCCAGAAAATTCATTTAATTACTGCCTTCTGTCAGCTTCTCAAATCATATTAATACAAAGCTTTCTTTTCATTATTCCAAAATGCCTAAGTTAATTCATTTGTTTAAAGAATTGCTCTTTTAAGTAATATGAATTGCAATATTAGCAAACACATGCAAAAATACATTTATACTCATACATATTTTTACACATATCTAAAGTACATACTGGATTTTCAAGAGTTAATACAAAACATTTAAAATATGTCAATAGCTTACATAATTATTACATGTTAAATGATAGTATTTTAGATATATTGTAGCAAAATTAAGCAAATTTTTTCTTCTTTAATATTTATTTTACTCTGGAATGCTATTTTTGTGAAATATATCACAGAAATGGTGTACTGCAGAACTCACGTTTATGAAATTTGTCCTAGAGATACTGCCAAACCCATAGTAATAAATGAATTTGATTTTTGAGTCAGATTCTCCCCACTCTCATAATACAATTCAACTTTATTTTAAGCTACTGGAACTACAACTTATTCTTTTTGGAGTTTTCATCTTACATAATAGATTTATTTATTTATTTATTTAGGCTGTGCACAGGTCTTACTTCTTTCAATACCCTCTGTTTTTCCTCTACATGTGTTTTACAAGTTGAAGCCTTCAGAAATAATGGTACTTGCAACACTCAGCCAGTCTCCAGAGTAGAAATTATTATGTATACTAAATTGAGGTAAAAAATAAAAAGCCCTAGGATTTAAATAATTTTGTAGAATACTATTCTCACTATTTTTTGAACTTGTGGTTGACTTCCTATGTGGTCCTAAACCAACCCCTGAACTATTTAAGAGTCTGTTGAGGTAGTGATTAGGTATGTTCACATTTCAATGACAAAGTTTACTATAACATTAATTCCTTTTCCCAAGCATCCCCAGTTTGGGGGCCTTCATATTGGAAATGTATATTTCCATAATTTAGTTGAAAGGAATCTCATCTAATTTACATGCTAATATGAGAATATATTTTGTCTATGTACATGAATCATAGTTTAGTAGTTTGCAAGTTCCACCCAAGTTGGTCTTCATTCTCAGCATCTTTTCTAACCTAAAGATTGACTGATTTCACAACATACCCATGACCAGTTGACTGCTATTTAAAACATAAATTGCTAACAAAATCTATATATTACACACCCATAAATAAGCACATATTTTGTAACAGTGAATAAGAAAGATAGCATGTTTTCTATGTAATATACATTCACATTTTCTTACTTTTTTCTTCTTTCTTAACTACATTTGATTTTTCTGAGTTATTTCAAGTAACCTGATTTTCCCATATTGTGAAGTGATTCCAACCTAAGAAAACTTAACCTGCAGTAATGCAGATACAAGTAATATGCAAAATTGTACCTTATTTAGTAAAATCTATTTATAATAAGATCACTTTAAAACATTCATAAGTTAAAGTTGGTTCTTATCCATTCAGCTGCCTGGTATCTTTTGATTGGTGCATTTAATCCATTTGTCTTTGTACCTGTGTTGCTGTCTGTCTCTATTTCTTTATCTTCTTAAAGCAGACCCTTTAGCATCTCTTGCAATGCTGGTTTGGTGGAGATGTATTCTTTTAGACTTCTTTTGTCTGGGAAACTCCTTATTTCACCTCCCATTTTGACTGACAGTCTTGCTGGATAGAGTATTTTGGGTTGCAGGCCTTTGTTTTTCATTACTTGAAATATTTTTTGCCATTCCCTTCTGGTTTGTATTTCTATTGAGAAATCAGTTGAAAACCTTATCCAAGCCCTATTGTATATTATTAGCTGTTTCTTTCTTGCTGCTTTTAGGAGTCTCTCCTTGTCTTTGAAATTTGCCACTTTCATTATGACGTATCTTGGAGTAGGCCTGTTTGGGTTCATCTTCATTGGGACCCTCTGTGCTTCCTGAGTTTGTGTGACATTTTCTTTCCTCAAGTTAGGGAAGTTTTCCATCATTATTTTTTCAAAGAGGTTTTCTATCCCTTGCTCCTTCTCTTCTTCTTCTGGTATCCCTATGATATGGATGTTATTACGTTTCATATTGTCCTGCAGCTCTCTTAAAACCTCTTCATTCTTTTTCAGTCTTTTTTAATTTTGTTGTACTGTCTGGGAATTTTTTTCTAATTTATGATTAGAATGATCTGAACCTCTGCTTTCTCTAGCCTGCTTTTGATTCCTTCTACTGTGTTCTTCAATTCAGAAATGGTATTCTTCATTTCCTCCTGGCTCTTATTGATGGTTTTTATGTCCTTTTTAATGCTGGTGTAGTTCTCAGTAAGTTCCTTATAGCTTTCCTGGAGTTCTTTGTAGTTACCCTGGAGTTGTATGTAGTCTTCTTTTAACTTGCTGAGCTCATTGAGCTTCTCTGTCATCATTATCTTGAATTCCATGTCTGAGAGTGTGCTTGCCTCTCTTTCATTTTGCACTCTTCCTGGGGATTCCTCCTTTCCATTTGCTGAGGGTTTATTTCTTTGTCTCCCCATGTTAGGTGGCTCTTGTTTGTTTCTGCTTTTTAGATTGGTCTGCTTTGACTTACTTTCTTAGTGGTGTGATCTGTGATGTAGAGGTGCATGTTTTTTACTTTCTGGATCTGTGCTTGGTGATGTCAGCTGGTGTCCCAGTCTGGGCCTACTCAGCTAATTGGAGACTACCAGAGATTCAATGTCTTTGTCTCCTTTAGTTGTTAATCCAATCAGCCTGTGGTCAGTGGTCAATTTTAGGCACCACAGTCACGTTGTGATGAATCAGCTCTTTTGTTCTGTCTGTGGTAATAAGGCTTCTCTCCAGTTGGTGTTCTGTTAGTTATTCTGGATGATTTCTCCCTAATTAATTTGGTGTTGGGAGGAGATTGGTGCAGCTCCACTTTCTTATTCTTCCCCCTGTCCATTCTGTAACTGCCAAAGTGTACTTTTTGTTTTTATCTTTCATATCTAGACAATTCACCATTTAATTATTGCCTTAAAGTTTTGTATATATATTTTTTAGATATTAAATGTATTAATGCTCCATAATTAGATTTGAGTTTTGAAGTAATCCCCCAATCTTTCTGTTTTAGTATGTTCGTTTAATGCATTCATATTAAGTATACTGAATTGTAAGTTGGACCTTGTTTCTCTTATCTATTTTGGCTTTTCATGTTTAATACCAAATTGGTTTTATCTCTTTTTTCCATGCCGGGTTTTATTATATTTGTTAAATTTTATTTTCTTTCAAGATTTCAGATATTTACACTATTTTTATTTTAAACACATACACGTAACTTTTCCTGCTAATAATGTCAAAATAATGAGGTATTTATTTCTTCTTTCTGCACAATTATTTATTCAACTGCCATGCTATATAATAGGTAATTTCAGATGCATGTCATTATTATTTACAGTTTATGTTCATTTCCTTTTTATGATTTATGATTCCCACCCATACTTTCATTTTCATGGCACAAATAAGTACTTATTAGTAAACATGTTTCCATAGTTTGATTGATATACTTACTCTCTTGTCTTTCTCATTTTAATGTATTTAAATATAAAATAAAAAAGTTCTTGGTAGATTAAGTTCATTTCTTTTAATCCTCACCTGAGGATATATTTATTCACTTTAGAGAGATAGGAGGAAGAAAAGAAGGAAACATTGATGTGAGAGAGAAGCATTGATCTCATTGATTGGTTGACTCCTATATGCATTTAGGCTGGGGATCAAAACTGCAACCTAGGTATTTTCAGGGATTGAACCTGCAACATTTTTATATATGGAACAAAGCTCCAACCAACTGAGCCACCAGATCAGGGTAGGTAGATCAAGTTGTGACTATTTTTGCAGATTTTATGGAAGTTTTAATCCTCTAGCAATGTTTATCTGGTATTTTCTCTTTTGGTTTTACACAGGAATAATAAGATACATGCTGAAATTTTTGGAATTGAAGTACTTTTTCCTTAAGAACATATTTACTTTACATTTTTAATTACTTGGGACCAATAATGTTAAATCCTGACGCTGCTTCATTATGAAAATCTTTTTTGTTTTTCTCTCACATACTTGAGCCACCTTATTTGTTCTTAAAATATACTTACAATATCAGACTATATCATGGTAGATGTAAAAGTTTACAGATTTTTCTTGTTATTCAGACAGTGAAATATTAAAGAGAATATTCTTCTATCTTTTTAAAATAAATATATATTACATCATATTAAATATTCTAATTCTAAAATACTTGTTTATAGTGTTCCTTTATTGTTTCCATTGTTTATATTTTCTGTAACCAAGTTAACATTTTTACCCTTAGCTAAAAAGTATTAATAGACAATTTGAAGTGATAAGGTGTTATTGAAATGATACATGTAAACATGTAAAAAGCAAGTATTTGACCACATGAACATACTTGATGGGAAACTTTGAAGAACTCTTCTGAGTTGAGAACTTGTCTGGAAACATGCAAGGAAGAAACACACTGCAATGGAAGAAGCCATTGTCACTACAGTCAGGCAACATAGGATACCGTCCTGTACTTTATCACTTACATGACATCAGAAATGTTACTTAAGTTTTCTGTACTTCTGTTTATTCAGCTATAATACCTTGCTTGCTAGACTTATTTTTCTCTGAATATTATATTTTTTAATACTATTTTTCTCTGAAGGAGGTTTTATTTCTGTCAAAGTGCTGATACTCAAAGAAGAAAGCTTACTCTTTTTTATTCCAATAAGAAATTTACATTAAGTTCCATTATAATTAAATTTATTTCATGGTATTTAAAAATAATTGGGTAAGCCAGCAATTTTCAACTTTTTTCATTCATTGCACACATAAACTAATTAGTAAAATTCTGTGGCACACTACATTATATATAGTATATACATATGTATATCTCTCTATATATATTCTTTTGCTGATCTGACAGAAAAGTAGGTATCATTTTGATTTATTCACACAGGATGCTACTGTTGTTTTAGCCGTTTTAACTTTTAAAAATTATTTGGCAATCTAGCCCTGGCTGGTAGCACAGTGGATAAGGTGCCGGTCTGCGAACCCAAGGGTCGCTGGTTCAATTCCCCAGCCAGGGCACATGAGCAGGTTGCAAGCCAGGTCTCCAGCCAGGTCTGTGGCTGGAGGCAGGTGAAAGGCAACCATACATTGATGTTTCTCTCCCTCTCTGCCTCTTTCCCTTCCCTTCTCTCTGGAAATAATAAATTAAATATTTAAAAAATTAAAAAATATATAAAAATTATTTGGCAATCTAAAGAAAAAGGGGTCAATTCCTCTGAAGAAATGGTTAGGTTTAAAAAATTATTATGGTACATGGCTGCAAATGGCTGGCATAAGAAACAAAGAAATAATTTAAAAATTAAAGATGGTTCAGCCCTGGCTGGTAGCACAGTGGAGAAGGTGCCGACCTGTGAACCCAAAGGTCGCAGGTTCGATTCCCAGCCAGGGCAACATAACTAGGTTGCAAGCCAGGTCTCCAGTCAGGTCTGTGGCTGGAGGCAGGTGAAAAGCAACCATACATTGATGTCTCTCTCCCTCTCTGCCTCCCTCTCTTCCCCTCTTTCTAAAAATAATAAAATAAAATCTTAAAAAAAAATAAAATAAATAAAAATAAAAAATAAATAAAAATTAAAGATGGCTCAAATGTGTATTAGATGAGTTTAATAGTAGCAAAAAATAGTAAGTATATTCTCCTAACATCCTTTTGTAATGCCACATTTTTGTTACTATTAATTACTATTAATTAATAATACTATTAATTATGTTAAACATACTAGAAAATGTCATTGCTGCCAGTCATGGGCATAATGTAAATCAGACCTTGCAAATAGTTCTGCTTTCCTTTTTCACCTTAGAAAGTTGTTTCTAAGAAATTTTTCATAGAAAAGTTGAAACAGAATTCCTCATCTCAATTTAATGACTAATAATGATTAATATTATTCTAGACAAATCTTTTGCATCAATAAAAATAAAATATACAATAGCTATAACTACCCAAGTGCAAAACACATCACTGTGAGAAATAGAGACGTGAGCTTATGTTTTTATGAAGAATTGATCTAAACTCCTCATCCTTAGCTGAATTCCTGTAGTATTTTCTTTGGCACTCATATTTGGAAATGTGGCAGAGTGGTTTGAAATTCAACATCTGATGGAAACTGTTGATACCAAAGGGTCGACAATTTGAATTGACAAGAATCCCGCTTAAGAACTCAGGAGTTAAAATTGCATAATTAAAAAAAAAATAGAGTAAAAACATAAAACAACCAAAAATGTTTATAATATTTTTTAAAAAGTGATTGACAGAATACTATCCCATCCAAATATAAAACTGATGTTAAAAAAAAAAAAAAAAAGTCAGGCAGACAAGCTGCAAAAGGATCTAAAATACTGGGTCTTAAAGGGGAAAAAAAACCCCAGTTAATTAGATTACCTTCCAGAAAATAAAGAATTTAAAATTATTGAGACCATGTGCCCCACTAACATTCTTTTTTAATGTTATGCTTCTGTTTCTGTAATTATGCAAACGTACTAGGAAAAGCCATTACTGCCACTTGTGGACATAATGCAAATTAAAATCGGACTGCAAATATTTCTACTTTCCTTTATCATTGTAGTAAATTATTTCCTAGAAGTTTTTTATAGAAAAGTTTAAACAGGATTTCTCACCTGAATTTTATGATTATTTTCACTCAATAAAAACCTTGTATCAATCAAAATACAATATACAACAGTTATATTGTTGTAATAACTAATTGCATATTGCTGTCATTACTGTTGTATTGTTATAAGAACTAGTTAGATCTAGATTTTGCAAGTTCCAAATTTCTAAGTGAAAGAGAATGATGAGCATAGTTGAAATGAAGTTTAGGAAGAGGTAAGTGAGCAAAGGATGCTTTTTGATAGGCTGTAATTAGTAATTTATTCTTGGTAAAAAATAGTTTGAGCTGTGAGTGGATAACCAAGTATAAAGTAAATTATTTTTATATCTTTTGGATTTTTTTCTTTCTCCTGTACCTCCTTTTTGAAAACAGTTGCCATTTTTTTCTCATATTTTTTTCTCTCAATGTTCTATTTATGCTGGGAACTAAATATTCAGGTTAGAATGTTCCCAAGTTAAAACTTTATTTTAGGAATCTGCAATAAATAATTTGATCAAGGTTATAAATACTGAGTTTAAAATATTAAGTAAACTGTGTGAAATGCAAGTCAAATTATATAATTTCTGGGAAGTCACATAATAAATATAAACAGGATAATATTTACAGTACAAAATAATAGTTTCATTGCACTGTTATTTTTTCATATTCTTCGATGAGGTTAGTTTAGGTAACCTTGAGGTTATGAATTTTATAGATTTTCAAATCTTTAATTAATTAATTAATTAATTATTTATAACATTTTTTTATTCATTATTTTCAGAGAGAAGGGCAGGGAGTGAGGAAGAAAGGGAAAGAAACATCAATGCCTTTCACCTGTCCCCAGCTGGGGACCTGGCTAGAGACTTGGCTTGAAACCTGGTTATGTGCCCTGACTGGGAAATCAAAACAGTGACTTTTGGATTTGCAGGCTGGTGCTCAACACATTGAGTTGCACCAGCCAGGATAAACATTTTTTTCTTTCTTTCATTTTACAGCCCTAATCAGCCTGCTGTTGTTTACGTGGCTCTTTCAGGATAAATTATTTTGATGACAGCTAAAGGGGGAGGCTAAGAGGTGGAGGTGAGCAAAAATGAAAAGGATTCCTGGATATGACAGCAGAGTGGTGAGTGCGGTGGGGAGGGGGTGTAAGGGGACTAAATGGTAATAAAATAGTACAATAAAGAAATTACTAAATAAAAAATAAAAGCATTAGTAAGAATTATCAACTAATGAAAATGGTGATATCTTTAAAATGGCTGAATTATATTTTGATATAGTAAAACTGCCTTATTTAAAACTTAATTGAAAGTAAAATAAAGAAAATGAAGAGAGGGAAATAGTAATTGAACAATCTATTTAGCATGATACTTATAGTCTTAGCATGATAGTTCCATTCTAGTTTTCATTTGCTTTCTGAACAACTCAAGGTCTCAACATTTGTAAAGATCAGGAAAGAGAAGTTAAATCATAAATTAAATGTCCTTCAAAGTTAGTTATTTTATATTTGAGTGCTTGAAAGATTATCAATTTTAAAACAAAGACACTCTTTAACAATTATAAATGATTTATTCTCTTTAATTCTGATTTATCATTTTTTTGGATTAATTCAATATTGAAGATTTAGCCTATTCAGAAATGTTGCTAAATCCTGGAAAAATTATGTTCAAACAGAAACTAATATGTAATTGAGGTTAAAATTAAACTGATCTCCACTAACTTTATCTCCCAGTTATCTTTCAATTGTGCTTCTTCAACGTAGTTTTCTTTAATTTTTCTATTGCCATATTTTTCTTATGTTATATGACCACTGACTGAAACTAAAATGTAATGGAATAAAACCTCAAGTGCTCCAATCCAAATTTTATTTAAATGAGTCTATGCTAAAGATCATCCTTATTAAAAAAATTATTCTCTCAATTCAAAGGATATATACCACCTTTATTAGCAACTTTTACATGAGAATTTTATGAAATATGCTGATTGTAAATTTCAGTAGGAAAAGAGCAGTTTTTATAGACAGGATAAATTACAGAATCCTTTTAACATTCAGTTTGTAAGTTAAAGATGGAAGGAATCTACAACAATTTTGCTGTTGCCCACATGAAATCAACAAAATAATCTATTCAATTACTGAGCACTCATAGAAAGTTACTCTTTCAAGCTTACTGAAATCTTTTGTTACCTACATGTTGTGTTTACCTTTATAAGGGTAGTAGTAATAATTTTTTCATTATAGTTATTTTAATTTTAGTCTTAGACTAAAAAATAAGACTGATATAGAGAAATTATTAAATATTTTTCTATGCTCATGTTTAATATTTTTAAAAATGTAAAACAGTTTATTGTCTAATGAAAATATTGAAGTGATACATTTTAATTGATGACATTTTGGAAAATACTAAACAGCAAAAGGAAATAATAAAGTAATAGTAATAGTATTTTCACAACACAGGTAAAATTATCAGTAAAAGATTGTTTCACTATTTGTTCTTTTTTTTTTTTTGGTGATAATTTAAAATATAGTTAAGATTTTCCTGCATGTATTGGTAAGGATGAAAAGAAAAAGGAATTCTTGTTTACTGCTGGTAAGAATACAAATTCATACAGCTAGCTTGAAAAGCGGTATGAAGGTAGTTCTAAAAATAGAACTACAATATGATGCAGCAAAGTCTTTCATAGGTATATATCCAAAGGAATTAAAATCAGACTATTAAAGAGATATCTGCACTTGCATGTTTTTTAAAAATCCTTATGTGAGGATATGTTTATTGAATTGAGAGGGAGAGGAGAGAGGAATGGAGAGAGAAGAGGAGAGATTGAAAGAGAGAGAGAGAGAGAGAGAGAGAGAGAGAGAGAGAGAGAGGAAATCAGGTTCCTCCCTTCTGTGTCCTGACCAGTAATTGAACCCACAAACTGTCAGTCTGTATTAGAGGGGGATTATTGTATCACTGTTATATATACTTTTACTTGTGATGTCATGAACCAGAATCAATTATTAGGCAAGTGGTAACAACAGAGATTATGATATCATATACCTGCAATTTGAATCTAAACTATGTAATTTATTAGCTGTGTTATCTGGATAACTGATCTAATTTCATTAAGGCTTTTCATCTATTAAATTATTCAAAATATCATTACTCACTGAATACCAGTCTTTTGAGGATTAAAGAAATCCATTCAAAGTTATTAGTACATAACAAATGATTAATATTTTTTAGCTATGGTTCTTTCTCTTTTCCTTTTTTCTATCTTTTATCAATTACTACCACTGTGAGCATGACTACTTTGAGGTCAACTGCTTTTATTACTATCTTTGGATACCAATTCCAATACGATATTACAATGAGCCAAAAGAGTTAGATTTTGCTTGATATAATGGCTGCCAGGTTCATTTATGTTGTCACAAATGGGGTTTTCTTCCTTTCTAAAGGCTGAATAATATTTCATTATGTATTGGAGGTGATGGATATGTTATGGCACAGTTTATGGTGATGATTTCGTGGATATGAATATGCATTAATCTCTACATTTATTAAGTTGTATATAGTAATTCTATAGCTTTTTGTTTTTTTGTTTATAATCCTCACCTGAGGATATGTTCATTGATTTTAGAGAGAAAAGAGTCAGAGAAACATCAATGTAAAAAAGAAATAAGGAGTTTTTAAAAATAAATTAATTAAAATCTCCATTGGAGAAAACAAAATAGAAGAGTCAGCTTTTGGAGTGAAATAAACTTAAGATAAAATCTTTACTAGGCTTTTACTTAATCCCTCTGAATCCCAAAATTCTCATTTCTAAACATGGAATAATTGACTCAGCTACAAAGCTGTCCTGTATCTTTTTGATTCTAGAGAGAGGGGGAAGGAGGGAAAAAAAGAGGGAGAGGAACATCAACATGAGAGAGAAATATCAGTCAGTTGCCTCTTGCATGTGCCCCACTGGGGACTGAACCTGCATCCCAATCGTGTACCCTGTCAAGGGACTGAATCCACAACCTTCTGCTTTGTGGGACTATGCCCAACAAACTGAGCCACCCTAGCCAGGGCCAAAGCTATTACTTTTGATGAATGTTAATTTTGCTTGAAAACCCCCTGGTACATATTAGGCATCAGGTAAATATTAGTCTTGGTTTTCTCTCCTAATTTTCCCTTGTGTAGTTTAATCATTAAAGTATAATTTTGTTTAAAATTGATTTGGTGATCATCAATACATATCATAATTTATGTTTACAATATAGTGAAGAAAAAGAGCAATAGTTAGAAAAGTAAGAAAGATAAAATACTGAAAATATTTCTGGTTTTTTGAAATGATTATATATATGTGATATATATAAAACACTATATGTATCATATATATATATATATATATGATTTTATTCATTAACTTTAGAGAGAAAGGCAGGGAGGGAGGAAGAAAGAGAGAGGAACATCAATGTATGGTTGCCTTTCACCTGCCTCCAGCTACGAACCTGGCTGGAGACCTGGCTTGCACCCTGGTTATGTGCCCTGGCTGGGAATCAAATCAGTGACCTTTGGGTTTGCAGGCCAGCTAGCACCTATCCACTGAGCCACCAACATTTCTATTTTTTTTTTTTTAAAGTTTTAATAGCTGGAACAGAGCAATTTGAAAGCACAGAAAAATATTTATGTTTAACTTAGTTTATCGCAGCTTTTCTCCCCATATTTCCATTAAGAAAATATGTTATTAATTGAGATGGTAGTTGTTGATTAATAATGTGTTATTAACTTGTTAAGTTGAATACGTTTGACCTTTGTGTAGTGTTTCCACAGATATAGTATTTTTTATCTTTTAAAATTGTTTTTCAATTATAATTGTTCCATTTTTCCCCCATTGCTTTCCTATGCCCTGCCCACCCACCTCTGTTCCCACAGTCAATCCCCACTTTGTTGTCCATGTCCATGGGGACTTTATACTTGTTTCTTGACAAGACCCTTCCCCTTGTTTCCCCATTCTTCCTCTCACCTCTCTGTTCTCCTCTCCCCTAAGGTCTCTGTCAGTTTGTAACTTATTCCCACCTCTCTGGTTCTGTCCCACTCATTTTTTTTTTTTGTTTTTGTTTTTATTAATTAATTTCCACTTATAGGTGAGATCATATAGCATTTGTCTTTCACTGTCTGGCTTATTTCACTTAGCATAATAATCTCCAGTTCCATTCATGCCTGCAAGGGTTTGATATGCAAAATATGTAAAGAACTCATTCTATTCCACACCAGGAAGACAAACAATCCAATAAAAAATAGTCAAAGGACCCAAACAAATACTTCTCCAAGGAGGACATACAGATGGCTGGCCCATAGATAGCATAAAAGAATGCTCAACATCACCAGCCTTCAGAGAGATACAAATTAAAGCAACTATGAGATATATCACCTCGCACCTCTTAGAATGTCCATCATTAACAAATTAACAAACAGCAAGTGCTGGTGAGGATATGGAGGAAAGGAAACCCTGGTGCACTGTTGATGGGAATGCAGACAGGTGCAGCCAGTGGAAAACAGTATAGAATTTTCTCAAAAAAATAAAAATGGAACTGTCAATAGGTATAGTATTTTTATTTCAAAATAAATTCTTAAAAAGATGTTGGATGTTAATTTAAAAAGTACAGTTTTTTTTTTCCAGGGGATTAAAGATGTTGCTCTCAAGAGTTACAACATTTTTAATATTACAGTACTAAACTAGTTATTTTGGCTTTTTAACACTAATGCAACTGCTTATTTGAGGGGTACACTTTTTTAGTGAACACATTTATAATAACATTGAAGGTGCTGGAAACGATGTGTATATTTGCAGAAAACTGGAGATAAAGGAGGCAGGAAAGACTCTAAACACCTACTCAAATAAAAGCCATTGACAATGTTTGAAAAATAGAATCTGTAGGTAGAATTTTACTTTATAAAAGTTCTTTTTCTCATATTTGATAGCCACAAAACCAATGAAGTGACTATCAATATGTATAAGTTTTAAAAAATGGATCTAGAGATTACAAATTTCTTAAAAGTGTCCAGAGATCATAAATTCACCAATTCATCACAAAATGAATTATTTAAAATTTTTTCACAAAATATTATGAACTAACATTTTATTTAAATGTTGTACATTTTTTTCATGTATTTAAATAAATGTTTAGCCCATTAATTTTCTATCTCAAACATTTGATGGCTAAATATATTTTACAATATTAAGCTCATTATTTTCTTGTACAAGGCAATTAAATATAGGCTATTGCTAAGTTACAGTAACTCTGACCTGTCCTCGTATTTTAGTACTTTAGATGTAAATAACATAAATGTAAGATGGATTATAAACCTAATACCTTAGTAGAGGAGGAAATACATGGCTATTGGAAACTTATTTAGAATTGAAAAGATATAAATAAAAAGGGGAAATAATGTAATTAAGGTCTAAGTTGATAAGTAAAAATAACATTGAGTTTTCTCTGTTGTTTGGTACAGTGCACATAGTTGTCAAAATATTTGCCTATCTAAAATAGAAGTACATTGTCCTGGCTGGTGGCACAGTGGATAAAGTGATGGCCTGCAAACCCAGAGGTTGCTGGTTCTATTCCCCAGCCAGGGCACATAGCCAGGTTGCAAGCCAGGTCTCCAGCCAGGTCCGTAGTGGAGGCAGGTGAAAGGCAATCATACATTGATGTCTTTCTCCCTCTCTGCCTCTCTCCCTTCCCCTCTCTCTAAAAATAAGAAATAAAATCTTAAAAATAAAATAAATGAAATAGAAGTATAGAAAGTACCTTCTTGGAATTCCATTTATGTATAATAGGACTAATTGCATTAATGGGAATATGAGCAAATTGTTTGAGGATTGGAAGGGACTTATTTTTTTCATTTAGGAAAAAAATTTTTTTTCCAACAAAGAATTATGTGACTCTTTCATTTCCAAGAAAGCATGAAATAAAATTAGAGCTCAAAGCAAATGGAGAAAGATTCATCACCTACTTAAAATTTGAACCCTTTAATAACTGATACATGAAATATCTGTGTTGTGAGATAGTCATTTCCAGTTTCTAATATTTAAATTCCTGGTGCCTTTCATGTCTAGAGCTCTCATCCTTGGTACATTGACATTTTGCATCAGATACTTCTTTGTTACAAAGGGGCTCTCCTGTGCATTTTAAAATAATTAACAGCATCTCTGGCTTTACTCACTAAATGCTAATACACTACCCACCCTTATCATGACAGTCGAAAAATGCAATTTACTGACATTTTCCAGGGGGATAACACTGCCCTTCCTAAGAACATGTAAATCCTTAATTGGGATATAAAGCATTGTTTACCCATTATTTTAGGATACTGAATTTGCCCAGTTTTCTTTTTTTGTTTCTATGAGTAAGGCTATTTATAACATCTCTTTATAAATCTGTCAATGATTATAAATTTTTATTTCTCTTGGGCAATACCTAGTGAAATTACAGGGAGATATTTTGTCTGGGACATCATCTTTCCACACTGGTGTCTGCTGAGTGTTCTTCATTCTTATGTGGTCTACGTAGTCCACAATTATCTTTTTTCAAACTCAGGATCCCTTTGGATTTGGTGCTCTCTCAATTGCTTATGGGTTTATCTTAATAATAATCATTTTTGTTATGGCTGGTCCGAGCTAGGCTGCTCTCTTGTCAGTCATATTTAGCAAATGGAAAATTACTGTTCTCCTTTAGAATGTTGAGATATTAGAACTATAATCACTAGGCCCTTTCTACCTACACTGCTTTCTGCCACCATGCACCCTCTGCTCGTTCTGTCTGGAAAGCAATAAACAAAAATAGGTCTCTAGCCCATGTCTAGAAAATGTGACTAAAGACCTATTGTTGCCCCACTACACCAGGTTCATTTCCAGAGATCATTTCCTGGACCATGTTCTCAAATATCAAAAATAGGCATTCCCCACCACTTAGAAAATTCTCTCCCCCAAAATTTGAAGAACAAATACATAAATTTGTGGTTCAGGGATTAAGATTCAGATGAAAACCCCTTCCTGCTCTTGCCTCAACTTCTATTCACTCACAATGATGATAAGTGGACCTTGGAAAGCATCACAGGGGAGCCTAACGTTATGCTAACCTTGTCTGCCAGAAGCAAGAGCAAGGCCCCAGGAAAATGATCTGCATGCCACTTTTCTCTTCCAAGTCTTGCACAACTATATCTAATTGTCAGGGGGAAAAATCATATTCAGAATCCTGGCTTCAAGGATGTATCTAATTTCTCTAAACAGAAGGGAGATATATAATAGAAGGAATCCAAATACCCTCACATAGAGGAAGATTATTATTTGGCTAGAGACAAGCAACCCTTAGCACCTCACTTGTACACATTTCAACTAATGCCGGAGTATTTGGGGATTGCAGAGTGTTCTGAGGGCAGAGGGAGAGCCAGGTTGCCAACGGGAAGCAAACCCTAGGAGCATTTATGTTTAAATGCCTAAGAGACATCTCAGAAGAATATGGTGTGAATCCCTACAACACATGTGGGGTGGGGGTGGGGGGAAGGGGATCACTTTTGTGCCAAATTCTGTATTTATAATTTGTATTATTTTTTTTTCTTAAAGTTTCCCCAATTTATGTTTTAGGTTTCATAAAACCTCCTTTTGCTCCTGCTTTCTACACATTACAGGACTGATGTTGAAATAAGCAATTGCCTGGAGTTTAGGGTATATGTATGGGCTGATCCTATATGAGTATATTTGGGAATTGTCAGCTTTGGGGGGAATTTAAAGCCATAAATGAGTCAGTGTGATATCATGAAAAAAAGTAAGAGAGAAAAGAGATGATCCCTGAGAAATCCAGTGTTAGAGATACTGCAACAAGTTTTAAAAAGGCAGTAAAGCATAAAGAAACAGTCAGCAAAATCAGAGAATTAAGAAATATTTTGGTTTAGATGCAAAATAAAATAAATATTTTAAAGAGGGCATGAACATCCATACCACATGAGGCTAGTATCATTAATATGAAACATAACAGTAACATAGCAACAACAACAAAATACCTCAGCTAACATATATTATACTTACATTAATCCAAGCAGTGTTCTGGCCCTTTGGATCTATTAAAACTCACTTTACTCACAAATCCATGAAGCATATATTCATATAATATATTCCCAATTTTGCAAATGAGTGTTCATTTGCAAATGAACACATATACTAAGTGGCATACCCAAGAATATACAATTATTAAGTAGACAAGTCAGGATTTGCACACAGGCTACCTGGATCCAGAGTACACCCTTTATACAGTCATATAATACCCAGCCATATAATATGAAAAATACGGGCATTTACTGAGGAAAATACAAGGTACAAGAAACATTGTACATAGAACAATGATGCCTCAGTCCTTCAAATTAGACACCTTAGGTCCTCACACAGTTCTCCCAATCATCCTCAGCTGCCCCATTGTATTTTTCTGAATCTCTTTGACAGCCTGAAATCTCTTCCCTTTCAAAGGTGATTCCGAGGAAGTTGCAGGGCACCAAATTTGTGCTGTAGGGGGGCTGAGTTGCCTGGGATCAGGTGTTTTGCCAAACATTCTGCATGGAACATAATGCATGAGCAAGTTCATTATTTAGGCAAAGCTGCCACTCACCAGTTGCCCATAGCTATGCCCTTCTAAATCATCTGAATATATTTTGCAGAGGTATGTTCAAACGTAATGCAAAATTTAATGCAATTTGTTTCATTGCTCTACTCAGTCATTTTGAATGCAACAGCCACACAGTACATATGCTCATTCAATGGCATCTACTGCCCCCCCCCCCACTGACTAGTACAGTGAAGCCATCATTGTTTGTGCATGCCCACTCTAGTCTACTCTCCTTGGCTGCTTGGTTACACTGATGTCATGAAAACTATTCTCATTATATTAACAATGGCTGGACTTTTTCCAGACAGGCCTCGTATATAACTCTTTGTCAGTGTTTGAAAATAAGTGGAAGTATTTGTGTGAGTTTTTGACAATGGCTATTGCAGGCTTGAATGTGTTCATTCTCTATGGAATCTGGTAATTTAGTATAATTATGGGTAATTGTAGTTATTTCTCTCTTACACATTAATAACTTCATATGAACTCAGAAATATGTTTTTGAGTCATATGTTTTTGAACACTGGACTTTATTTCTGGGTATCACTTTTCCCTCACTGCCTTCTCCCTGCAGTTATATCTGCACTTTTCATCTAATTGCCGAACACTGAAACACACCACTAAATGCTTTACATATCACTAAAATATAAAGGGCAGAAATTGAGTAGCTGATGAAAGATTCAGTGCACCTGTGTCTAATTAAGACGTGGCTGTGGCTGCTAAACCCTTTCTCTACATATTTAGATAGGGGCTCTTGAGACCGTGTCATCGATTTATTCCTTGACTTACTCCAGAACGGTCCGGCAGGGACCTTCTTCATCGCTATTGCAAGAGCTTCTTCTCCCCATGGGGAGTCAGATCTTCCGACACAGCCCAAACAGTCATTGAGATTTTCTGGCAAATTCCATGCGTGGAGAAACCTTCCCTGAGAAACCTTCCAAAAGGAGAACTTCCATTAATTTCAGCTGGGCCTAATTGCCGTGAAACTTTAGAGAAGGCAGTACATGAGTGCTTGAGACAGATTTTTCTGCTGTAGTAGACGCACACACACGAAGGGAGGGGGCTGGAGGCGGTGTTTTTTCTTTGAAGGTGAAAGAAACCTGGCGGCCCTTCATGTCACTTCAGATATCCTTGACTAAACAGAGATGGACATGTTGAAGAGGTAGGTAAAATGAGTGTTTGCTGTGAATTTTATTTCAGTGTGACAAAGTTCATTGCCTTCAGCTTATGAAAATGGGCACAGAGAATGGAAATAATGATTCAGGGGGAATTGTGCAATGTGATATGACAGTGTCATGAATGCCTATGGGGCAATCTATATTTATAAACAGTTTGCCACTTGTCACAAATCCGGAAAACAAATAACATTGTCGCCCTATGATTCCCTTAGGAAGAACTGCATTTGATCATCTACCTTGGTCTTCTCTGAGTGATTTTAACTAAAATGAAAGAACTACAGTAATATTTGAACTAAAGGTCCCACTGGATAGGTAAAAGAGAGTGTCAAAAAACCTGTTTTATTAAAAAATTGGAAGGATCTCCAGTGGGGTTGGAGGTATGTGGAAATCCTGCCTAAAACAAAATGAAGGGGAAATTTCACCCTCACTAGGAACAAGAAAAGCAGGAATAATAACTACTAAAATGATATATAGAGCACATGAAACAAACAAAAAAAAACATAAAATTAATCTGAGAATTTTATATAGATAGTATAGCATCTGGCTGCTATAGTTGTGGTATTTATATTCCAAGAATGGTTTCTTTTGATATCAGTTTTGTTTAATACAAATGTCTATAACTACCAAATTCATTAGGATTCTTTTTCTGGGGTTGAAAATATTCTCTGTGTCTTTAAATTGTTTGTTAAATATTTAGCCATCTAACAACTATATATTTAGCTATTTTAGAGAACTATTTATTTCTCAAAAAAATGGTATGACAGAATTTACTTTGAAATAACCTAAACCCTTAGCCCAGGTCACACTTAATTATATGCACAACTGTCCTTTATCTCTTACTTAACAGTGTGGAATATTGAAATAATGAAACATTTCAAGTCACAAATATCCTAAAGGAGGGACAACTAGTGAGGGTGGGTGAAAGGTATTAAGTTTGTTTGTTTTGATTTGTTGGATTTATATCATATACATGGTAATTTAGGTATAATGGATAAAGGAGAACAGATCTGAAAGGGGGACTTTCATGTACAGATAAAATCTTAACAGCTAAAAGGTATTATCTACTTTATATTTTTATTTCTTGGCTATGGAGTCAGGACTTCCTTTTTTTGTATCAGGACTTTTTTCCTTACCAGCTGTGTGAATTTATGCTTGTTAATCCACTTGGCTTCTAGTAGCCTTGTATGTATAACAGGGACATTGGAAGAATTTACTTAATATGGAACTTATTGGACAAAACAGCTATTGCACAAAGGAAGACATCTGATTCATAAGATAAAGAAAAGGATGACAGCTAGGGGAGAAATTAGGGGGTGGAGGGGTAGAGGAAAATGGACTCAGACACATACACAACAGTGTGGTGATTGTGGTGGGTAGGGGGTAAAGGGGACTAAATGGTAATTGAAAAAATACGATAAAGATAAATTAAAAAAGAAGTATTCAATATATTGTAGTTATTTTTGTCCTCCCCCTGCTTTTACTCCCCCTTCTTGCTAAATGATATATGTTAACATAATAAAGACAGTATAATTTCTGATGTACATAAATTGTAGAAGTTTATTATATTTCAAATACAGATGACCTTAAGATTTAGACTTTAATCTTTTACCTTCTTTTTCCTATAATATCTATATTAATTTTAACTGAGCTGAATAATGCTAATAATTGAGCATCTATACCAACTAGAGAATATAGAACTGACATTGATTATTAAAAACAAGTGTTCTAATAATTATTCAATTTTTTCTAGATATGTCTTGGACAATAGTTATATTAATAATTTTAAGATGGCTTTAAAATTTATTATTAATATTTGTTAAATTTTTATTACAAATAGATGTATTTTGTTTAATTCAACATCACTTAATCATATTAAAAGCTTTTGTGAAACAGTAGTTCTCCATCAAATCCCTTTTGGTTATCACATTGATCTCACTACATTGATTATGGTCAATTCCCATAATTCATGGTAGTTGCAGTCTGTATAGTGCTGCAAATGCTGAATAGTGAATGCTGAATCATTACTCACAGGGAAAATACAGAGTTAATTTCCTGCAAATCTCTGGTGATAACATTTTAAGCAATTGATCATGAGGTATCTTATCTTGCCTGTTTCTACTTAAATACATTTTATTTAATGCATATTAGTAATCATTAACATTGAACTCAATGAACTAAATAGAAGTCAATTGCCTAAATATAATTATTTATTGATTGAAATAAATATATATCGAGGATGAATGAAACCTATCTAACACATGCATTTTTCTCTGTAAGATATTGAAACAGAACTATTTCAACATTATTCTTTGTGTCATTTTAAACAGCAAAACATGGAACAAAAAAGCAGACATGCACATGTACGCACACAAAATAGGGCAATATATAGGCTAAAATTGGAATGGAAGCAAGAGGGCTGTCTCTTCGTTCAACCTCAGCTGAGAACATGTGACACATGACTCAAAATTTTTGCTTCTGATTACAAATAAATTTTAGTACTAGGCAAATTTGCAAATATGGAATCCACAAATGAGGTTTGACTGATTGTATTTACAGTGAAATTCTGCCTCTGATGAATGGAGAGTCCTAGTGAAAATAGATTATACATTTCAAATTCTCATACATAACTATAAATTTCATGTTTTAGAGAAACTGTGAATCAGACAAGTGTAAAAAGTAATCAACTCTTCTGTCAACATTGTGAGAGTTGGAGAAATTTTGTATAATAATGGAAACAAATGAATTCTGATGCATATAGAAACTTGTAGTTTAGAAAATGAGTTCTTTACTATAAAGATGTTTTTTTCTTAAAATATAATGCCCCACATTTCTTAACAACAATAAAAATAACAAGCAATTTTAAGTTTTTAATTTAGGAATGCGAATTATTACCCTAAACGTTAATATACACCTACAAGGAAAGACAATTAGATAGATTAGTAATCTTGAGGCCTGACAAGTCTCAGTATATAGTCTCTGGCTTTATTCCGGGGAACGATGGCAGATGTGACACCACGTTCTGTAATTCTTTTAAGCAGGGAAGAAAAGTAGGTCAGATGTGGCCAAATTTAAAAATAAAGTCAGGGGGTTCTCTGTGTGATGAGAACATTTGTTACCCAAGAGGAAACATTGACTGCCAAACACCTCTTTGTTTGCTTATTAATTTAAACTTTTAAAAATGTGGTTTAATATGGGCATATCAATTATAATCCAATTGATCCTGGGATTTATCTGGCTTTTTTCTGTCTTCTAAAAGCTACCTAAAGTGGGAAAATTATTCAAGCAGATAGATTTTGAAATTTCCTAAATTCAGTGAAAGATAATACAATAAAATACACCTAATACAGGACATTAATGAAAAGGATTGAGTTTTGTTTTTTCAGTTAAATTTATATTCTCTATTTTCTTCTTTCTCAAGATTGTTGTGGTTATTTGTGGTCATTTTTGGCTCCACATAAACTTTTAAAGTATTTTTTCTAGAGCTGTGAAATATGCCATTTTGGTATTTTAATAGGGATTGCATTGATTTAATATAGATTTAATATAGATTGCTTTGAGTAGTATGGATATTTTCATGATGTTAATTCTTCCCAAGCATGAACATGGTATATGCTTCCATTTATTTGTGTCTTCCTTCATTTCTTTCTTTTGTGTTCTGTAGTTTCCCAAGTACAAGTCTTTTACCTCCTTGGTTAAGTTTACTTCTAAGTAATTTATTTTTATTGTTGTTATAGTAAATGGGATTTTTTCCTAGTTTTTATAGCTGATGTTTCATTGTTGGTATACAAAAATGCTTTTGATTTCTGAATATTGACTTTATATCCAACTATTTTGCTAAATTTGCTTATTAGGTCAAGTAGGTTTTTGGTGGAGTGTATCAGGTTTTGTACGTACACTATCATGTTATCTGCAAATAATGACAGTTTTACTTCCTCCTTTTCTATTAGGATGCCTTTGATTCCATTTTCTTGACTAATCGTTATGGCTAGAACTTTCAAAATGATGTTGAATAGAAGTGGAGAGGATGGGTGGACAGCCTTGCTTGGGGAAGGCTTTTAGTTTTTACCCATTGAGTATGATGTTGGCTGCAGATTTCTCATATCTGACCTTTATTAAGTTGAGGTATGCTCCCTTTATTCCCATTTTGCTAGACATTTTTATCATAAACAGATGCTGTACTTTATCATGCTCTTTCAGCATCTATTGATATCATCATATATTTTTTGTCTTTCATTTTGTTTACATGGTATAATATGTTTATTGATTTGAGAATGTTGTATCATCCTTGTATCCCTGGGATGAATTTCACTTGATCATGGTGTATGATCTTTCTAATATATTGTTGGATCTGGTTTGCCAATATTTTGCTGAGAATTTTAGCATCTATGTTGATCAGAGACATTGGCCTGTAGTTTTCTTCGTTGTGTCTTGACCTGGTTTTGGAATGAGAATAATACTGGCCTCAAAGAAAGAATTTGGGAGTCTTCCCTCTTCTTAGAATTTTTGAGAATAGGTTGAGAAGGATAGGGGTTAGTTCTTCTCTAAATGTTTGGTAAAATTCAGCTGTGTAGCCATCTGGTCCAGGGCTCTTGTGTTCTGGGAGTTTTTTGATTACTGCTTCAATTTCACTAGTTGTCACAGGTTTGTTCAGGCTTTCTGCTTATTCTGGATTCAGTTTGGGTAGATTATATGTTTCCAGAAATTTTTCTATTTCACCTAGGTTGTCAAATTTATTGCCATATAGTTGTTTATAGTAATTTCTTACAATCCTTTGTATTTTTGTGGTATTGGTTGTTATTTATCCTTTGCTGTTTCTGATTTTGTTTATTTGGGTCCTCTCTCTTATTTCCTTGATGAATCTGGTTAAAGGCCCTCATTTCTTTTCTCAAAGGCACAGCTTCAAACTTTCCTCAAGCATCACTAGTCCACTCTGCCCCACCACTGTTGGAGCCCAGGGTAAGTGGGTGCTAATGTATTTTTGTGTTTGGTCACTTTAGTAATTCTCTGTCTCTAGTGCTATCAGGCCAGTTAACCCCTTGTCAAGCCAGCAGGTCCCATGGCTTTTTGCTTTTCATAGCTGGATGCTGTTTTACTCAACTGTGTTGCTATATAGGCTGGGAAGCCCAGTGGGGAGGGAGCAGAACCCACCCTTCTCTGGTGGAGCTCCTGCTTCTGTCCCTTTGGCTGCTGCTTGTTGGAGCCCAGCCAGAGATCTTGCATCTCTGCACTTCCTACCAGTCATGTCATGATGAAGTGGCTTCTTCTGTTCTGCCTGTAATTATAAGGCTTCTTTCCAGCTGGTGTTCTGTTGGTTATTCCAGATGATTTTTTCCTAATTAAGTTGTAATTCCATATGGGTCCTAGAGGAGATTGGTGCAGGTCCACTTACTCCTCCACTATCTTGGAATCTGCAAAGCGTTTTTTAATTAAAAATATTTTTATTGAAATATAGATGTACAAAATAGTGACTTGACACTGGAATACCTTATTAAATAAAACCACATTGAGTCTAGTAACCATCTGTCACCACACAAATGTATTATATTCCATCTACTTTTTTACATTGCATCTCTGAGAATTATTTACTTTATAAATGGAAGTTTGAATCTCTTCATACCCTTCACCAGTTTTGCTCATTTCTGCTCCCTGTTCCCTTTGGCAATCATCAGTTTGTTTTTCATATCTGTGAGTTTCTTTTTATTTTGTTTGTTGATTTGCTTTGCTGTTTGATTGCACATATAGGTGAAATAATAAATTATGAGTCTTGCTTTAAATCATTTTACTTATCATAATACCCTCTAAGTCCATCTATGTTGTCTCATGTTAAATTTCATTCTTTTTCTTTTTTTCTTTTTTTTGGATGCATAATATTCCTTAATACAGATCATGATCTATCTGGAATGAGTCTAGGTATTGTTAATATAATGAGAACTGCTTGAGTAACATCAGTGTAACCTGGCAGCCAAGGGGACTGGACTAGAATGTGCTTGTGTGAATAATGATGACTTAACTCGTATTAGTCAGTGGGGGTGGTAGACACTGTTGAGTGAGCATGTGTACTGCGTGACCATTACATTCAAAATGAGTGAATAAAACAATAAATCTGCATCAAATCTTGTGTTAAGCTTGAACATAACCTCTACAGAAAATATTCAGATGATTCAGAAGGCTGCAGCTATGCGCAACTGGTGATCGGCAGTTTCATCATGACAACAAACGTGCCTGCTCATGCATCATGTCTCATGCAGAGTTTTTGGTGAAATATTTCATCACCCAGGTGCCTCAGTCCCCTACAGCCCAGATTTGGTGCCCTGCAACTTCTGACTTTTCCCAAAATTAAAATCACCTTTGAAAAGGAAGAGATTTCAGACTGTGAGGTCCCAAATTGCCTGCTTTGAAGGGAACTAAGGCATCACTGCCTTATGTACAAAGTTTCTTTTATCTTGTATCTTCTTTGATGAATGTCTCTATTTTTCATATTAAATGGTTGGATACCTTCTGGTTAGACCTCACATATATAGAGAGATTTACATATATAGTAGATATAAAATGGTGTATATGTATATATTGGGTTGGCCAAAAAGTTCTTTTTTTCATAAGGCTCTAGTAGTTCTTAACTGTCTTTAACTTCATTCAAAACAATTTTGTTACATTGTATTTTGATAGCTGGTATATCAACATGCATTCAAAAGCAACTTATCAAACTTGGTGAATTTGTGTGTAGCCATTTTAATATTGAGGATAGAAGAAGATATACAACATTTTCAGTATATTATGCTTTATTATTTCAAGAAGGTCAAAATGCAAGTGGAATGCAAAAACAAAAACAAAAAATAATATTTGTACAATGTAGGGAGAAGGTGCTGCAACTGATTGAACATGTCAGAAGTGGTTTGCAAAGTTTCTAGGTACTACTGACATTTTGGCCAAATAGTTCTTTGCTGTGGGGCTGCCTCATGCATTGGAAGATATTTAGCAGCATCCCTAGCCTCTACCCAATAGAAGCCAATAGCAGAGGATAGCCAACGTACTCAAAATATCCAAATCAATAGAGTTATTATTGAAAATGAAAACTTTGTCTTTTATTTTATGGGAAAAAAACTAAAAAGGCTTTTTGGACAACACAGTATATTACTTATTTATTCTTCGTGCATTAATCTATCAATGACTACAGGTTATTTTCATATCTTGGTTAATCTAAATATTGAAATAATTCTGCAATGAACACAGGGATACAAATACATTTTTAAATTAGTGTTTTTATTTTCTTTAAATACCCAAAAGTAGAATTGCTGAACTGCCTTGTAGTTTCACTTTTAAATTTTTGAGAAAACTTCATACTATTTTTTTCATAGTGGCTACAACAATTTCCATTCCCACCAACAGTGTACAAGGGTTCCCTTTTTCCTACATCCTTGCCAACATTTGTTATTCATTGTCTTTTTTTTTTTTAATATTTTATTTCATTATTTTTTAGAAAGAGGGGAAGAGAGAGAAGCAGAGAGGATGTATGGTTGCTTTTCACCTGCCCCCAGCCACAGACCTGACTGGAGACCTGGTTTGCAACCTTGTTATGTACCCTGGCTGGGGAATCCAACCTGTGACCTTTGGGTTCGCAGGCCAGCACCTTATCCATTGAGTCATTGTCTTTTTGATAATAGTAATTCTAACAGTTTTGAAGAGATATTTATTGCAATTTTGGTTTGCATTTCCCTGAAATTAGCTGAGCATCTTTTCATGAGTCTGTTAGCCATTCGTATGTCTTTTTCAGAAAAATATAAATGTGTATTTCAGTTTTCTGCCCATTTTAAAAATCAGATTTCTTGTTTTTAAACATTAACTCATATAAGTTCTTTATATCTTTTGAATATTAACTCTTTAACACATATGTTGTTTGCAAATATCTTCTCCCATTCAGCAGCTTGTCTTTCCATTTTGTTGATAGTTTCCTTTGCTGTGTAAAAACTTTTTAGTTTGTACATTTGTTTATTTTTCTTTTGTTGCCCTTGCCTGAAGAAAATATATGTGTGTACAAGTACATATATGTATAGACATGTATGTGTATATGTATAACTGTATACATATATAATTATATATTATTATGTTATACACACACACACACACATACACACACACACACACACACATATATATATATATATATATATATATATAGCTAAGACCTATGTCAAATAATTTAGTACCTATGCCTTCTTCTTTGAGTTTTATGGTTTCACATACATCTTCAATCCATTTTGAGTTTGTTTTTATTTATAAGTGATCCAGTTTTATTTTTTTTTCATGTAGCTATTCAAATTTTTAACACTGCTGATTGAAGAGACTGCCTGTCCACTTTTCATCATTTTGCTTCTTTGTCATAAATTGACTACACAAACATCCATTTATGTGTTGTCTTTATATTCCGTCCAATGATCTATGTGTCTATCTTACTGTTTTGATTACTATAGATTTCTAATATAGTTAAAAATTAGCTCATGTGATACCCCAGTATTGTTCTTTTTTCTCCAGATTGCTTTTCTACTTGGCATCTTCTGTGATTCCATACAAAGTTTAGAATTAGTTGTCACAGTTCTGTGAAAAATCCCATTGACTTTTTACTAGGGATTACTAGTGAATCTGTATATTTCTCTGGGTGATATTGACATATTAATTATATTAATATTTCCAATTTGTATACATAGTATATTTTTGCACTTGTGTCACCTCTGATTTCTTTAATCATCACTGGTAGTTTTCAAAGTACAAATCTTTCACATCTTTGGTTCAATTTTCCCTGGGCAATGTACTATTTTTAATATCATCATAAATGGGTCTGTGTTTGTAATTCTTCTTTCTGATAGTTTGTTATTAGTGTATGTGTATAGAAACACCAGAGATTTATGATATGAATTAGTTCTCCTGAAACTTTCTGAAATTACTGATTAATTCTATTAATTTTTTAGTATAGTCTTTAGGGATTTTTAATATATAACATCATGTCACCTGCAGTGACTGCCTTTTTTTTAAATTTGGAAGACAAATTCTACTTTATGTTGTCAGGAAGTAATACCATTCTAAACATTAGAAAACTAAAATTATTCTAGAATCTGACAATATTTTTGGAGTTGCAGATTTTTTACAATGACTGTTTTCATGTTGGTTGTGATATAATGAATTATAAATCCCTCATGTACAACAATGATGTTGCACATTGCTCATCTCCTTTTGGAGGTTTATTTTCAACCTAAAGATTTGCATCACTTAGGTGAGGTTTGTGTAACATTATACTATGCCAGAAAAGTTACACTTAAATATTTTCTAACCAAAAACAATAAACTCTTATCATTTTATTGTGTATATATTGTTTCTAGATTATCACATTACCGTTTCATGCATTATATTGTGTCCTTAGAGGAAAAAAAAAGAAAAGGATTAAATCAGAATTTAAATGGCAGTTTATACTAATTTTCTTATGTATAGACCAAATATAATTTTTTTAAAATTTACACATTGGGAATTTGTCAGAATTTAAAAAAAATAAAAGATGCACATTGGAGATTTTCTGTCAAATACAGAATAACTTGTCCAGTAACTATAAGAAATTGTCAATTTGTTCCTTTCTCAGACATGTGTAGGATAAGTGATTAATAACTTTATCAGGTAGTTAGTATATTTAAAAGTATGTATGTCTGTGTGTGTGTGTGTGTGTGTGTTTATGTTCCATTGAGTTGACAGTGACTTCTTGCAACCATATGAACAAGGGATATCCACAATGTTCTGCTCTCAAAAGCCTTAGCTCAGCTCCTGTAAACTCATTCCATGGCATTTTTAATGGAGATAACCCAACTCATATTTGGTTTGCTCCTTTTACTGCTACCTTCTATTTTTCTCAGAATTATTGACTTTTCCACAGACTTCTGCCATTTCATAATGTCTCAGGACAGCTTCAGTTGTGTCATATTTGCCTCCTATAATGTTTCAGGCCTTATTTGCTCTCGGACCCACTTGTTAGTCTATTTGGGGGTCCAGGGTGTCCATAGGGGTGTTCTTCAAGGCCATATTCCATAAATAAGATAAATGTACAACTTTTCAGTGTACTGTTTCCACCCTCCCTCTTCTTCCTACTGATCAGATAATACAATCCCTTGTTGGTCTCTTAGCTTCCTAATCTAGGTTTGAATTTCCCTTTATTTTTTGAACCTCTTGGCAGAAATCACTTGTTTTCCTTTTTGTTGTTGTTCTGTTTTATATTCATGTGTTGTATTAGGCTAGCCAAAATGTTCGTTTTTTTTCCCATAATATGGCTTTAGTAGCACTAATTGTCCTTAACTTCATTTGAAACAGTTTTGTTAGATTGTATGGTGACAGCTGTCATATCAGCATGCATTTGAAAAATCTTTTCAAAATCGGTGAATTTTTTGTAGTCATTTTAATATTGAAGAGGGAAGAAAATGTGCAACATTTTTGGCACATTATGCTTTATTATTTCAAGAAAGGTAAATAAGCAAATGAAACCCAGAAAAAGATTTGTGCATTGTGTGGAGAAGGTGCTGGAACCTGATCGAACGTGTCAGAAGTCGTTTGCAAAGTTTTATGCTGGAGGTTTATCAGTGGATGATGCGCCGCTGGCAGATAAACCAATTGAAGTTGATAGCAATCAAATAGAGGCATTAATTAGAACAATCAATGTTATTCCACATGAGAGAGAGCCAACATACTCAAAATATCCAAATCAATAAAGTTATTGATGAAAGTGGCAAATGTGTCTTTTTATTTTAAAGAAAAAGCTAAATGAACTTTTTGGCCAACCCAGTAACAATTCTCTTTATTTCCATGCAATAGCCATTGAAATATTGTGTTCAAGATTCTAACCCTGTTTTGTCACCTTTTACTTTTGCCTCATACCCATGCCTAATAATTTTTAATGTTTCTTCTGTTATTCTTGATTTTTCTCTCCTTTGTACTTCTGGCATTGTTTTTTCACCTTCTTCCCAAATATTTCTAGTTTTAGGCCACAATTCTTCTTTGCAGCCCATAAGTTTAACAGTGCAAATCTATTTTATTTATTTCTTTTTTAATGTAGACTTTAAGTCTATCAGTAATGTTACATACATTAAATCTTGGCACTATAATTATCTTTGTGCTCTTCTTCAGTTTTAATTTAATGTTTGATATCAACAGTTTATGGCCAGTATCACAATCTGCTCCTGGTCTTGTTTCGGCAGACAGAATACAGCTTCTCCATTCCTGCTTCCAATTACATAGTCTATTTGATTTCGATATTGGCCATCTGGTGATGTCCGTGTAGTCATCTGTTCAGTTGTTTGAAACATGTGTTTGCTGTGGACAAGTTGTTGGCTTCACAGAAATCTATAAGCCAATCTCCTACTTTATTTCTGTCCCCTACTCCATATTTTTATGGCATGTACACTGCTTCACTTCCTCCATTTGTGCTCCAGTTACCTATAATTATCAGCACAGCTTGTTTTTGTGCATGATCAGTTTCTTCTTGAATAGTTGCATGAGAGCTTTTTATTTTAACTACTTTAGCCTGTGTAGTTGGAGCATAGGCTTGAATGGTGGTTATGTTAATAGGTTTTACTAGCAGACTGATTTATATTATTTGATCATAACTTGCATGGTAGCTTATGACAATGTGTGTTACATCTTGCCTCAGAAATAAAACAACTTTATTTCTTACATGTTTGTCATTTCCAGAGTAGAATACTTTGTATTTTAGTTGCCTGACTGGAGATGTTCTATTCCAGTTCATTTAGTTTACCAACACTAAACTCTGCAATATTTAAACATTTCCTTGCTTGCTTGGCAATTTCTAATTTACCTTACTGTCCATGTTCCAATGGCACATTTTGTGTAGCATTGCACCTTTGGCTTTTGTCTAGTCATGCCATTAGTCACAATGCTACTCCTATTTGTTCTCTTCCCTAGTAACTGTTTGCATGCTTTCTTGCCTGGGAGTCTCATCTTTCAACAGTATTTCATATTTCATTTTGGACTGTCTTATCACTGTTTTCAAGGTAAAACAAAATATTAAATAAAACAAGAAGCAGAAAAAATGCAGCAGTGGTTTACCATTGCCTTCTGCTGTGCAGTGTGTGAGGCTGCAAACAGAGTTTGTTGTACCTACATTTCTAAAATCCTGCCTCACTGTCCAAAACATGCATCACAAATGGTTTCCTAATTTCTGAGTACTGTCTTCCTCAACTACAAAATTCACCTTTATTCCAAGACATACTTTCAAATGTTGATGAGACATTCTCTTTTATTTTTCTAAATTTTCTTTTCTATGAGTTAGACATAGACTTTTCCCTAACATAATTCCAAACCACTGCCTGAAAAAAGTACATGTCATAAAACTGAAACCTTCTGATTTTTCCAGGTACCTGATGTTTTGTGGTTAACCCAGGTACTTTTGTTCTGTGATATAGTACTTGCTTTAACACTGACCCTGTGTCCATTCAAGCCTATTGCAGAGGCCCTTTCCAAGGCTTTTTTTTTTTTTTTTTTTTTTTTTAAGATTTTATTCATTATTTTAGAGAGAAGGGCAGAGAGGGAGGAAGAAGGAGACAGAAACATCAATGTATGGTTGCCTTTCACCTGCTTCCAGCTAAGGACCTGGCTGGAGACCTGGCTTGCAATCTGGTTATGTGCCCTGACTGGGGATCAAAAGAGTGACATTTGGTTTCTCAGGATGGTGCTCAATCCACTGAGACACACCATCCAGGTCCATAAGACTTTCTTTTAACAACTCCAAATGTAAATTCAAGATAGCTGTGTATGAAATATTGTTGAAGATTTTTGATCCTCCAGGAAAGGTATATCCCTTCCACGACATTATATGGAAACCACCTTTGTTCCAGCCGCAGGAGAGCTTTCTCCGTCAGCTCATTGGTTCTTTCCTGTTCTTTTCTCTGTCGCCTTTGTCTTCATCTCCACATCTCCTTTCTCCTTCCTTAGTTCCCACTTGAGGTATCAAATATGCACACCAAACAGTTATTTAGTCACTCAGCTGAATAAGAAGCCATTTCTTTAACATAATCTACCATTTTTAAAATGAGGGATGTGTGCATGTGTGTTTGTATATGTGTATGACTGAAATATAATTGCCTGAATGTCAATTATCTCATCAGCCTGCAATGTTTAAAGATACCAGTTTTTTCAAATTAAATCACTCATATGCACCAAATATAGTCCTAGGCATTGAAATTTATTATATTATTTAATTATCTCAGTAAGCCAGTATATTAGGTTCTTTTAAAATCCTCATGTAAGCCCTGGCCAGGTGGCCCAGTTGGTTGGAGCATCATTCATTCACCAAAAGGTTGCTGGTTCAATCCCCTGGCATGATGTGTATAGTGGGCAACTAATTCATGTTTCTCTCTCACAACAATATTTCTCTCTTTTTCTTCCTCTTTCTCTAAAATCAATAAAAACATATCATAGTGTGATAATTAAAAAAAGAAAAAAAAACATGTAAATAAGGTCTTTATCTGAAAAGTATAATATGTAAATCCGGGGGGTGGGTATTCTAAAGCCAACAGCTTACCAGGTGGACTACAATAACTTCTTTAAGGAGAAAATTAGCCTTTCTGGACTCAGATACATTTGTGATTGTTGGTGGTGCAATTACAGTTTACATAAACTGCTGCAGCTGCCTTAAAGGACAAGGTTCAGTAAGAAACCTGGTAATGCAGGATCTAGGGCATAGTTGGGTGCATTCATCTGACAGAAGTCTGCAGTAAATCTTTAAAACTACTAGGAAACCAATGTGCATTTTACCAACTCACTAAACAAACAAGGAATTTTTCTAAATGGACTATCCTTTGTTATTTATCTTGATCTGAAAGGGTGGGACAAACCTTGAACTAATATTTAAATCTATATTTAAGTGAATACATTTTAGTTATGTTTTATCTGGGACTGTGAAATTATTACATTCTTAAATTAAAAAAAAAACCATTAAATATCACTAGCTCTGGTTGGTGTGGTTCAGTGGATTGAGCATGGCCTATGAATCAAAGGGTTCCTGGTTCAATTCCCAGTCACAGCATATGCTTGGGTGTGGGCCAGGCCTCCAACAGTGAGGGGCCTGTGAGAGACAACTACACATTGATGTTTCTCTCCTTCTCTTTCTCCCTCCTTTCCCTTCTCTCTAAAAATAAATAAAATCTTTTAAAAATCGTTAGATATTAAATGTTTCCAAAATATAGTTTGTTACCTAAAAGCAAACTGACTTTATGCAGTTTACTTTGTTTTAACTTGGGGGTTCAAACACAAATGACTGATGAGACTAGGCAGGAGACAAGCAGAAAGAAAAATATCAGATGGAGGTTGAGCCACCGCTTACCCAAAAGGAATAGTTGCCACCAAGTTCTAGTTAATTTCGACTATGAGAGAATTTAGAGCTGTTGTTGTCACATCTCCCAGTTCTTCAAGCTAAGTCAATTCTTTATGTGGCTGAGAGTTCTATTGAGCCTGTGTGTGAGTTACCAGATTTCAAATTGTGGTTTAAGAAATGTATTTTATCCTATACCCCATTTCTCAAATTCTGCCTGCACTTTTACCACCAATCTCATAATCTTAACAAAAAACACTAAGTCATCCTGTATCTCCTCTATGTAAGGCATGTTCAAAGTATTTTATAATATGCATTACTGCAACAAATGTATATTTTAGTTTATCTCCATTTTACAGAGAAATAAATTGTTTTTAGTGAGGAAGCAGCATAATACCCACTGATTCTTCATACCATGTTGCTTCTTCCAAAATGTGCTAATTACTAAGTAAACTAACATTCACCATCAGTAAAACTAGGTATTCCTGCTGGCTTGCCACCTAACGCAAGGTATGAAACCCATGACCACCCTACCACTTAGCTGTCAAGTGATTTTAACTTATTGATTCTAATATTTTGCTAGTTCACAGTGTTTGCTAGCTCACTGTTGAATGGCCATTGAATGTTTATTAGTGTTTTGACTTAACTTATTTTCAGTTATATTGACTTTATTTGGCTCTAAGAGTATGAATGGAGCTATGTGAGAATAATGATATTCAGGAAACTTCTAAATTTCCAATCTTCATATTTTTAATTAACTTTATGTGCAATTTCAGATTCACAGTAAAATTGAGCAGAAAGTACAGAAAGTTCCCATATACACCTACCTCCACAATAGCACAGCCTACCCCACAATTAACTTCCTTCCACAGAGACATATTTGGTATAATTAATAAGCCTACATTAACCTATCTTTATCACCCAAAGCCCATAATTTACATTAGAGTTAATCCTTGGTAATGAACATTCAATGGGTTTTGACAACTATATAATGGCATGCATCCATCATTATAGCATTATAGGGATGGTACCCTAAAAATACTTCTGTGCTGTGTTGATTCATCCTCTCTTCCCCTGCCCCCAGGCAACCATTAATCTTTTAATCATCTCCATAGTTTTGCCTTTTCCAGAATGTCACATAATTGGAATCATACAGTACGTGGCTTTTTCAGATTGGCTTTTTTCCTCATAGTAGTATAAATTAAGAGGTCCCTCACTATCTTTTCATGGCTTTATAGCTCATCTTTTTTTAATTCATTTATTGTTGTATTACAGTTGTCATGTTTTTCCCCCATTGCTCTCCCTTGCCCCACCCACCCCATTCCCTCTCCCACAGTCAGTTCCCACATGTTGTCCATGTCCATAGGTCATTTATACTAGTTCCTTAACTAAACTCTTCCTTTTATTTCCTTCCCTCCTCCCCTTTGGTCACTGTCAGTCTGTTCCTTGTTTCCATGCCTATGATTCTATTTTGCTCATTTGTTTGTTTTATTCATTAGTTTCTTGGATTAGGTGAGTCTGGTATTTGTCTTTTGCTGCCTGGTTTATTTCACTAAGCATAATACTCTCCAGTTCCATCCATGTTGTCCCAAAAAATAGGAGTTCCTTCTTTCTTTCTGCTGCATAGTATTCCATTGTATAAATGGACTACAGTTTTTTTGTCCATTCATCCACTGTATAAATCATTTCTTTTTAGTGCTAAATAACATTCCTTTGTCTAGATATACCACATTTTTTTATTCATTCATCTACAAGATTGCTTCCAAGTTTTGAAAATTATAAATCAAGCCATTGTAAAGATCTTTAAGCAGGATTTTTTTGTGTTGACATGAGTTTGCAAATCATTTGGGAACATAATCATTGTATCACATTGTAAGAGTACCCTTAATGTTTAAGCAATTGTTTTTCAAAATTGGTTGCACCAGTTTGTATTTCCAGCAGTCATGAATGAGCTTCTGCTGATTTAAATTTATTTGGTATTGTCAATATTTTGGATTTTAGCTATTTTAATAGGTGCATAGTACTATTTTATGGTGTTTTTTTTTTTTTTTTCAATTTGCAATCCTCGTAATGAATATGGATGGCTCTGTGAAGCATAAACAGACCTTCATATTAAAACATTATTTCATCTTTAGCAATGGTGGGTAACCCAACAAAGCCCAAAGTGCTTATATGTTCACAGCTGTTTTATGAGTGGAATTATAGGCAACTGCAGATTACTGTCCCCATCATATTATTTGAAAACAAACAAAAACAAAACAAAACAAACAAAAAAAAACCTAAGCTGTAATTTGTGACTTTGGTGTTTTCCTTTGCTAGTGTTTGTGTCACATCCTGGCAGGTATCACATCACCACTTATGATAACGCAGCAGAGATGGTGACCAAGTCTACTAACCTACATACTTATTTTGCCATGTCTAGGGATCTATAGGATAAACTGCACTACATATCTAAGTTTCAGTCATCAAGTTTAAATCAAAATTTTGCTTAACTAAGTAGTTTACCATCTTATTTATACCTATCTCATTGACCACTAATTTGGAAAAGCATACAACTATCCACATTGTTTGCAGGACAAATTCTCATAGTCTCAACATAATATAGGTATGTAATGATGACAAGAAATACTATTAAAGTTCAACTTGTTACATATCAATTTCTCCAAAAAGTAAACTCTGAGACTGAGATTTGCCTTTAGAAGTTACAGTAGAAAATTCTCTTACAACTATAATTGTGAGGGGTTTGCAGCACTGGAGCTGCAATAGCTCTTCAAAGTTGAGAGCTGAAAATTGAGTCTGAGACCTTCATGTTTATAATCTCTCATCCTTTTTCTGCTATTTCCCAATAGGAAACTCGCTTTTACAACTTTCTAAAATTTAGCTGTGCAATGACAAAATGAGGTACTGGGGTCAGATACTAATCCTGACTCTATCATGAGCTAACCATATAATTATAAAATTATGTCTCTTTTTCATCTATAAAGTCAAGGGAGGTAATAATTTTATGGAATCTAAAATGCTCAGCATGTGCTTAAACAATCACAGATAAGATGAAATGATAAAATTACTCTTATTAATACAATATTAGGGAGGACAAATGTAGTCTCTATAAATGGTATAAGATTTAAAATAGGGGATATATTTGCAGAAGTTCATTATTAAATTTCCTTTATCTTAGTTCATATTTGAACCATTCCCTAATAAAAAAGCCCTGTGTAATTTACTTTACCAATGTCACCCCAATCAATTTAATAAAGAGTAAATATATGGTACCAATAAAAAAGGATCTCTAAAATTTAAAAAGGTACATAAAATAATATGACCCTAAATGTCTAAGTTTTATGTTTTGTTTACAAAAATATTGGTCAAGGGAAATATAAAACTAAAAGATAACAGATCATTGCCTTAGCCCACTCTCTACATAAACCACATTCTTGTATTCTGTCCTATTAGCATGCACACATGCACAAACATACCCCCCAAACTACATACAAGCATCCCAAGAATGTCAAGATCACTAATACTGAAAGTTAAGAATTTTCCTCATTGTTTAAAAGTAATATTGCTCCACTTTATCACATCCTGAAAAATAGTACAGTAAGGATATTCTTTCCAGGTCATTAAACTTCATTGACTTCTGTCAATTCTACTAATTCAGGAGTCCCTTAAACTCATGGCTTATCTTTATAAATGTGGTGCTCTTTTAGATGCAAAGTGGAACAGAAAGCACATGTTTATTTTGTATTTTAAAAGATATTCCTATATAATTTTTACTCTAGTATCTATTGCATAAAACATCATATTATTATTAATTTTCTTTATTGCAGTAAGAATTTATTGAGGATTAGGGTCTTATCATATCTTTTTAATTATTGATTTTTTAGCAATTAACATATTTGACATAAAACAGGCACAAAGTAAATTTTTATTAAAATGAACTTAATTTTATTTTGCATCTTTAATTTCTGCTCCTACATTTTCTTTCTTATCCTATCTTCTTCTCTGGCTACTTGTTTTTCAGATAAAAGAACTAATTCTGTGTTTGTTTGTGTTTTTTTTTTTTTGTCACTTTCTAAAAAATAGCACCCCATGGTTCTGTAAATACAGGTTTGAAGACTCTTTCCAGGACATTAAGCTTATATTGACTTGTAGGTCTAAATTAGTAACTTACCATGCTTCAAACCATTATCTCTCTCCTGGGTTCATCCTCATTGTTGATCTGCTTTTCCTTTTCATTTTTCTTTTTCAAGGTGGTCATTTATCATTACTTGACAGCAAGGTTCAATGGATAACAGAATAATTCCTTTCCTTAGGGAATGAGGGATTATAAAAAAGAATAACAAGGTTTAACATGGAAAATAATGAAATATGAAATAAAAATAAGCATATCTTCAATGAGATATTTACATAAAATATTATTTCATGTATTAAAACATAAAATTGATTACCTTATGCTCATGTGTTTGAATACACTATTTAATCTTTGCAGTGACTTTTTCTGACTATAGGTTAATTTCTCAAAAGCTGTCTAGATTATTATGAAATTTAAGAATAATATGCAAAAGGAATACATTTTTATCTCACCTGTGAATTATTACGGGCATCAGTAATTCAGTGAAACAATGGCATTTCATAAAAATACAAAAGTGTATATAAAGTATGGAGGAGCAATAGAAGTCAATGCTCTTACAGAACAATGAACAACACTTTGTCACATTTGTACTTATAGCATACCCTTAATATCTTAACCTATTTGGACGGTTATAACAGAATACCATAGATGGAGTGGCTTAAGAACAACACAAATTTACTTCTCACAGTTCTGGAAGCTGGGAAGCCCAAGATCAAGATGCTGGTAGACTCGGGGTCTGGGTAGAGTCTGCCTTCTGGTTATAGACTGCTATATTCTAGCTGTGTTTTCACATGGCACAGGGTGGGAGGGAGCTCACTTTTATAACGGCATTAATCCCATTCATAAAGGCTCCATCCACTCTTATGAACTAATCATCTCCCAGTGACCCACTTCCTAATACCATCACAATGGGAGTTAGAGTTTCAGTATGTGGGGATTGGAGGACACAAATATTGAGTCTCCAGCACTTACACCTGAAGCAGCAATAGCAGCCTGCTCTTGTCCTTCCCCTTTCCCTCCATGAGAAAAGATGAAACCAACTGAGATGTGAATGTGTTAGGACAGGAAACTGATCAAAAAATTATCTTTAATGGTAAATCTAGTTCTTTCCAGTCAAACTTCTCTTTCTGTGCCATTATGCTTTCTGGATGGTGGTAATATTTGTTCCCCAATAAGTAGTAAGAAGAGTTTAAAGAATGTTCACTGCACAGTATCCATAAGTAAAATGCATGACATTTTCTCTAAACCTCACTATATAGAACATGTATATTAATTGGGGAAAAGTAATTTCTCAGACCTACTTTTCAGGTGAATAAGAAAACATAGCCTAGTAGAAAATTTTAGGAGAATTCAAAAACATAGGAGTTTTCTAAGGTGAAGGGCCTCCTTAACATATATGGTCTCCAGAAAGTCCTGGCTGGTGGCACAGTGGATAACATGTCGGCCTGTGAAGCCAAAGGTTGCTGGTTCAATTCCCCAGCCAGGTCACATAACCAGGTTGCAAGCCAGGGCTCCAGTCAGGTCTGTGGCTGGAGGCAGGTGAAAGGCAACCATACGTTGATGTCTATCTCCCTGTCTGCCTCTCTCCCTTTCCGTCTCTCTAAAAATAATAAATAAAATCTTTAAAAAAAGAAAAACAAACAAACAAGCAAATAAAAACATATGGTCTCCAGAGAGGTAAGTGCCCTTAGAATGACTGAAGATATAATGGAGTCATTTGCTTAAGGTTTGAATAATTGTGGATCAAACATACTAAAGTAAGAATAGTGATTTATTCACCCTGAGGAATTTTTATAGAATTGGAAATTCTTTCATATATTGTATTTAAGAGTTATCAGTGATTGTTATTTTGTGAGAAATTAAGACATTCTATCACTCTCTGGAAAATAGAAATCTTATTGGTGTTTTGTAACTTCAGCTTTATTTTGACAAAGATTAAGATCAATTTCTTAATGAAGCACACAGATTATATGTGTGAAACACTATATTGTGTGAAGTATATGCACACTGAAAGTAAGAGCAGACATAACCCAGTACTGTAACAAGGGAAATGATATACGGCAGAATACAGATTTTGTCCCTGGGCTCTGGGAATTTAGAAGAGGACTAGATTAATCCTGGAAAAAATTTTTCATGGTGGCAGAGGAATTTGAGTTGGGATTTCTATCTTGGAAAAATCTGGATTGCGATGGATTAATATTCTGGGGGTAATAAATTATAAAAGCTCAAAACATTAAATCAGAAAGATGAAAGGTATACTTGTATATGGGAGATTTGTTTTCCAACTGCCTAAAACTAAAATTCAGGGATGAGGAAGAATGATAGCTACTTTGGAGCAGAGTTGTGGAGGGATTTTAATGAACAAGTTATAAATCTCATTTAAGAATTAAAATAGGAAGTGTTACTGTTTTTGATAATAAATACCTACACTTAAATATTATTTTGATGCATAAAAATAGAAAACACATTTTTATTCGTGACAAATGCTTACAAGAATTGTGAAGTTTTGACTTGTAAATATATCTAAATATAATTTTTTCACTGTCACCTTACATGAAATTTCACTTGATTTATTTACTGCAAGTTTGAGTCTGTGAGTAGTTACTGAAAATATTTGACTACTTTTTTTGTTGTTGCATTGACTTGAGCAATTTTGGCATTTAAAACAAATATCTAGACTTTGGGGTACTGAGATAGTTTGGTTATGGAAGGTATCTCCTTGGATCTCCTCTGTTAGAATATTTCAATGTCAATTGCAATGAATGTCCTCAGGGTATGGTTTAGGATAATATTTTGAAAAAGTGCTACATAAATAACTTTCATTATATGTCATCTCTCTAAGTTGGTACTAAATAATTTCCAGAAAGATCTTCCTGGAAATTCTGCTTTCTGGCTTTTCAGATATTTCTAGGGTATTTCAGTGTAGTGATCTCAGAATAAGAATACAAACATTTTGTAAATAATGTATTTATATACACTCCAAACATTTTTATCAAAAGTCTACATCTCATGGCCTTGGTAAGATACAACTTAAAATCCTCCTAAAGTCGGTCATTTCTGAGGATGGCTCAAATAGGAAACTTCATTAAAAGTTTCAACAGAAACAACACAAACTTCAACTTCCAGGTTCACTGAAATCACTTTAAAGGCAAACATGAAAAAAATGTTTATGCTCTATTCTTTAGCCTTTGAAAAATTGCATACAT
The DNA here is from genome assembly GCA_004026585.1 of Noctilio leporinus. NCBI lineage: Eukaryota > Metazoa > Chordata > Mammalia > Chiroptera > Noctilionidae > Noctilio > Noctilio leporinus. The sequence continues at coordinate 73,416 of PVIW01006502.1, forward strand.
CAGTGTTCGAGAGTATTATGGGTAATATACCTTTTAGCATTTATTTCAAAGTTCACTGGAAAAAAAACATTTTAGGCATCAGTTTTAAAGCATTAATAATTATGATGAAGGAAGATACAATGTTGTCACTACCCACTTGCATTGCCCTCCTATTAATAAGCATAATCTTGGATTAAGGCAATTAATTCCTACCCTCAGCTGTCACCCCTCTCCCTTTAGCTTTCACTCCCATATATCCAAATTTAAGAATAAAATGGAAAATTAGAATATTGTTTTTAAATGAGACTATAGGGAAATATAGAGATTTATTTGTAACCAGAAAATAAAACCATAATTATATTACCGAATTAAATATTTCATTTATTTATTTTTTACATTGGTCCTTGTGCAGAAAATGGGAGAGTCAAAGTAAGTACATAAATTCTAGTGGAAAGATATAGGCCCTTAAAGAATAATTAGTAGAAATGCGATTCCTTTCACTAGATAGGATCTTAGTGATTCCTGGAATTTTGAATAAATCTTATTTTGCTTTGAATAAATTGCTGAAATTTTGCTTTGAACAAATCTTTATTTGAAATAAAAAAATAAATAAAAATAAAATTTAGAAAACAGATTTATTTGCATTGATAAAAAGGCAACTAATATGAGGTTGAAATATTCTAGATAAACATACATCAACTTACTCTTCATTACAGGTGAGAAATAAAGCACTTTTATTTTAAATGTTAATTTACTTCTATTATCTATTCATCATTTTATTCACAATTATAATTTAGATGTTTAACAAATGAATATAATGTCAACATAATTGAAAAATTAATCAGTTTGTAGAAAAACTAGTATTTAGTGATGTCAAAGAAAACATACTTTGTTAGAATCTAAGCTTTATACACATAAATATTCATAGACTAAACCAGAGGTAATAAATTAAGAAGGAAAGGAAGAAGGAGAAAAGACATTCATGGGCAGGATTTTTGAATGACCTAAAAGTCTTTATAAAGACAAAAGCCATCCCCATACCCCGGCAGCTGCTCAGGTGCTCAGACCTTCCCAGGAAGTTAATACCCAGTGGGAGTGAGTTCCTCATGCCATCACACCACTAACAGACTCAGGGCAGCCCTGGCCCAGCTCTTGCCCATACCATGCCAGCATCTCAGAGCTCAGAGCTCGCCTGCATCTACTGGGTCCTTATCCTTCATGGCAGTGAAGTGTCAGCAACTAGTAATGGAGGATAAGATCAATACCCTTATTAAAGCAGTTGGTGTAAATGTTGAACCTTTCTGGCCAGGCTTGTTTACAAAGGTTCTGGTCAATGTCAATATCAAGAGCCTCTTCTACAGTGTAGAAGGCTGGTAGACCTACCCCAGCAGCTGGCTGTGCCCACAGAAGGTCCTGTCCCCTCCATAACTGTACCCCAGCTGAAGAGAAAAAAGTGAAAGCAAAGAAAAAAGAATTTGAGGATTCTGATGAAGACATGGGTTTTAACCTTTCCGCCTAAACTTTTTTTTACATTCAATAAATGTCTGAAAAAATAAAGGAAAAAGCTAGGGAATCTGACATAGCGTTGTCTTTTGCTAAAATATTCCATCTCACTTTTTTCCCCTTACAGTTACCTCCTCAGCCTTAACATGCTCTTTGATACATTCTTGAGGTCCCTCCCAAGCTCTAAAATAATGTAATGTAAATATGTTATAAAATATTAACTATATTTCTATACAATGTCATTTATTAAGTTTCATTAAAATATCTCTTCAGTCCAATGGAAAGAACAATATTTAAAAGATTCTTTCAAAATGGTTATTGTAATAATTCTAATTAGACATGGCAGCTATCAGTTTAATCATGTGATTCTTTGGGGAATCATTGGCTTTTATATTTTGATAAGGACTATACAATTAACAGAAGTCTATTGTCAACGCAGTGGGAGTTATTCACATTCTAATGAAGTGTTCTTAAGAGATGAAATTGACAATTAATTTTGTTTTACTAATTCTTTTTTTTTTAACTAAGCCACTAAAAAACATTTAAATAAAACTTTTCATTTCAATTCAACCATTTTAAACAACTACCATTTGTTAAAGAGAAGGTTGATTGAGGTCTGAAAGTAAATGGCTTTTCAGCCCCAAATTCTTTAAGCACTTTTTTTGTTGTTTTTTTTTAAGATTTTCACTATTTTTCAGAAAGAGGGGAAGGGAGAGAGGCAGAGAAAGAGAGAAATATCAATGTATGGTTGCCTTTCACCTGTCTTTAAGCATTTTGACCAGAGACAAGCAAAGAGCTGTAAAGAATTCCCTCAGAGGTTGCAAAACAAATGTCCATTATGACCTCTTAGATTCAAAGCAGGGGGGTGGAAAATCATGAAAATCTAAATATGTAAATTGGAGTTTTCACCAAGATTAGCCATTCAAGGTAGAGAATACTAGTAGTATATTATTATTTGTTGACTAAATATTGACTAAAGAGAAAATGGTAACTTTAATTTGGAACACTAAAACATAAACTGAATCTTTCATTTTAATTAAAAAATTATAGAATTTTCTGTTAAGTCCTTTGCAGAAAATTGCAATAAATAACTCTAACCTATGGGCACCATTTTTAAGTATTTAGGGAATTTTTCCTATATGTGGCTAGAGGTTTTATTTTTTAAAACTGTATGATTCAGGTCAATTCATATGAAATATAAGACCAATTATTAGAAAAATAGTTAGATTATCTAATCAATCAATTGGCATGGATAAGCATAGTGCACTTAGCAATTTAGCTGACTTTGGAAATATTTTGTAATAGAAAAGTGTAAGAGCCAACTTAATTAAAGGATATGATACTCCTATAAAGACTTAAATGACATTGACCCTCACAATGCATAATTCAATTCTTTCTACGGTGATCTTTCACATGAGTATTACAGCTTTCTGTAAATTGTGCTGTTAAACTGAGCACTCAAAAAATAGTTTCAAATTGTGTTTCTGATAGGCAGAAGGGTACTGCAGTTACCTACTTAATAAACTAATTCTTATAATAAATACACTTCACTGTACTTGTAGCAGTAGTTCAATAGAAGCTATACTGATAAGTACTTTAATTTATATGAAAATTTACTTGGAAACAATCCTCATCTGTTGCAAAAAATGATAAAATTCATATTAAAAATATTAATTTCTTAATGAATGGATTGAAATGAAAGAGAAACAAAGTAAATGTGATAGTTTATTCATAAGCAAGAATTCAAAAGCAGAATTCAACAAAGGTTTACTTTAGTTAATCCTTAAAAACAATTTTTATGCTGCGATTTTTTCTTAATAGTTCTTGACTTTCCTCAGCTCAAAACACCTAAGTACTGAGGACTAGAAAGTTTCATTATTTACACCTCATTCTGAATACATTAAATGGCTGATGACCCCAGGAATCAGACTGAATTTTGTTGCTGACTTATTTATTTATTTAATGGAGAAGGGGCTAAGCTTAAGCCTCTGAATTATTTTACTGAATTTCAACCTCCCATTTTAAGAAAAGAGGATCTCAAAGCTATTCCCCATGAGCAACTCCATCACTTCACTCATGTCTGAACTATTTTTATAGCTTGGCCATAGCCCAGAAAACTAACAGCAAGAATACTGAAAAAACTGTGCTTTTAAAACCGTCTGACTGCATTCAAACTTTTAAAATTCATTAAAGGGTGGGCTGATATTTGGAATAAATAATGGAGTTTTGGGTCATCATGCCAGTCAATGTTTCATATGTTTTGACTTCAATAAGATTTTAAAGATTTCCTGAATCTAGAAGTGTTATTTTAGAAAGTTTACCTACTGGCCTGCAAACCCAAAGGTTGCCGGTTCAATTCCCAGCCAGGGTACATAACCAGGTTGCAAGCCAGGTCTCCAGCCAGGTGTTTAGCTGGCGGCAGGTAAAAGGCAGTAATACATTTCTCTCTCTCTCTGCCTCCCTCCCTTCCCCTTTCTCTAAACATAATAATAAATAAAGTCTTTAAAATATAAAGTTAAAATTAAAATTTACACATAACACACATACACACCCAAAGTAACATAATGTGAATTTCTGAATCATCAACATGGAAAGCAATAAGCTATACAGTATTTTGGCAAAATTCTGGGAAAGACATTAAAATTGCTTTAAAAACAACAGCTAACTAAATAAAGAGTTACAACCTGTGAGAAGCCTGCTAAGTGAGTATTCATTCACATTCTCTCCTGGGGAAACTGCTCCAATAGTTTTGTGATATATGTAAAAAAATATTGTATTATAATTTAATTAGAAAAATAGAGAATATAAATATTAATACTATAGAATTATTCTATAATTTAAAATGTATATCATAGATATAGAAACAGTCACAGAAAAATTAAGTAACCCAAAGTCAGGCAGTTTGATTCCAGAAAATGCACTTTATTATAATACCTTCCTTTTCTAATCTATGAAGCCATTTGTTAACAGAGCATTTTAACTCTTCCAAAAAAAAAATTACAAATTCCAGTGATCCTAATGTCTAATAATTATAATTCACAGATATTTACTCCATTTATTTTCAAAACTATTCCATATCCTTTATAAAGAGGAGATGTATGGCCAAGCTACATATCTGTACATTTCTTACAAAGGTTTTATTTTTTTAATATATGTAACTAACAAAATTATCCTATTATCTAAGTTCAGATGGACCACAGATAAAAACTGAGAAAACTGGCTGACTGTGTCAGGAAAATTATGAAAATTATTGGACTATTTTTTTTAACAGAAATAAGTTCTTTAAAATTTATTTTTAAGTATAGTTGGTATACAATCATATACCATACTCCCTCTTTTTACCCTACTCCCAGCCCTTTACCTTCTGGTATATAAATATTGCTTTTAGTTTAAATGTCTAAACTTCTCAGTTAAAATGTTTGTACGAAGTAGGTTTATATATATATAGTTAGATAAGTTCGTAGCGCTTATCTAATGTCTAAAATTTAATGTTATGATTTATTTTCTAATTGCGCTACTTTTATGGGTAGGTGAAATGTTTTTACTCAATAGAGACTACTTTTAACAAAAAGAACCAATGTCTATATTAATTATATTATTATGATTTTAACTTACAAAAATAACTCAGGACTGCAGGCCAATTTAAAAGCATTTTATTTCCCACATAAATACAGTGTGGCTTATTATTTGTCATAGATGTATGTTTTCTAGTAGGATTATTTAATATACTGCATTTTATGTTTACTGTAAGAGATTTGATTTGTGATTTTACATATATATATGTATATATATATTCATATAATCAGAGCTATGCTTTACTTCGGTTTTGTGACTACATACAATGTTACTGATTTTATTATGTCTGATATCTGTGGTCACCTTGTGGTAGCAAATTAAAAACTAAGGTTAAAAGAATATGGTTGATTTTAAAATCTTAATTATAATTACTACAGGAGTCAAGAATCAATTGAAATAATAATAATGGTATATATTTGTAAAAGATAGTAAAATTGCAGTGACCTTTTAAAAATAAAAAATAAAATTATAATCTGCTTTTGGAAGTGGAAGTCATTTTACAAATAGTAGTTTACAAAAATATTAAGTAACCTTTAGAAACTGTGTTTACAAAAATATTAAGTAACCTTTAGAAACTGTTAGGTCTCAGACTATGTCAGCTTTTGTAAGGTTGATGTGAAAGTAATATCTGGAATTAAACAGAAGGATCAATTTACATACTAAAGATGACTCAAAAACTGTTGTTATCTGTGGAACAAGTGCGCTTATGTGCTAGTATGAGCACAGTTAATATTAACTGTATATTTTTGTAGAATCCTTGGAATTCATCAAATTTATATTAATGTATAGTCACAGTGTTAAATAATATGCAAGTTCTGAAGAAAAACTGCATATTATTTTCTTGTTGATTTAGAAGTTATTGATCATATTCTAATTTTGATAGTCTATATTGTTTTAGGCAAGTCAATGAGGTTCTTAAAAATAATTTATTTTAATGCCCTGGCTAGCGGCACAGTGGAGGGGGCACCAGCCTGCGAGCCCAGGGGTCGCTGCTTGTATTCCCAGCCAGGGTAACATGGCCAGGTTGCAGGCCAAGTCTCCAGCCAGGTCCGTGGCTGGAGACCATGAAAGACAACCATGCATTCCTGTTTCTCTCCCTCTCTCCCTTCCCCTAAAAGTAAGTAAATAAATAAATAAATAAAATAAAAATAAAAATAATTTATTTTATTGGCCAAACTAGAGAAATAACTAATATATATTTGCTAAAATTAAAATTTGTCATTTGATTTAAATATTAAAAAGGAAACATTGACAAAGTACATTTTAAGCTCTGTGACCTATATTCCATACCTGACCCTAGGCACCTCTTCCATATGGCTGTTTCTGAGTTGTATTCTTTTATAATAAGCCAGTAATCTAGCAAAAAAAAAAAAAAATATATATATATATATAAAGATTATCCAATTATATGAATGTTGAAAAATTCAGCAATATAGGGAAGTTGAAAATAAAAATATGGATAAGTATTCTATGCAAACATTAAGTTTTTAAAGGAAGCAGCTGTATTAATATCTTGATAAAGCAGATTTTTAGATCAAGCAAAATTACTAGTTAGAGAGACCCTGAATAATGGTAAAAGCTTGAAGTACAATAGTTTGAATTCTAAGTTGTACAGTTTTTTTTCTTTCACTACCTAAAATGCCTCCTAAAGTCTTATAGTTTACATTATTCCTGATTAGAATTCAGACGTCATTCTATTATTCCATACCTGATTATGTGTTTCTTATCTCTGGCAAATTTTATAAAAATTTTGAACATTTTTTTCTTCTATTGGTTCTATAATTAAACATATGTTAAACTTTAAGTTATAGATAACTAAATTTACTAATCCTTAGTCCTAAATTATTTACCTTTAGGTTTCAATATAATTGTTGTATGTGTTTGTATGTGTGTGTGTTTAAGACTTCTAAAAATACTGTTGTTTCAGAAGTTTCAGGTTTGCAACAAAATTGAGAGGGAGGTAAAGAGATTTCCCACATACTCCTTATCCCCACATATACATAGCTTCCCCCAGCATTATCAACATGACTCATCAGAATTTAATTTTGTTATTGATTATGCTGTTGCAGTTGTCCCAATTTCTTATTTCTTTGTTTTCCTCCACCCAGCAACTCCCTCCCTCCAGCAGTCTCTCACCCCTTAGTTCTTGTCCATGGGTCATTCATGGAACTTCTTTGGCTTTAACTTTGCCTATGCTATTTTTAACATCCCCCTGTCTATTCTGCACCCACCAAATATGCTTAATTCCTGTGCCTTTCTCCCCTTCTCCCCAACCCCACTCCAAGCATATAACCCTCCAAATGATCCCCATAACTATGATTCTGATCCTATTCTGGTTGTTTGCTTAGTTCATTTTTGTTTTTATTGTTTTAGATTCTGTTGTTGATAGTTGTGTTTATTGTCATTTTAATTTTTATATTTTTGTTCCTCTTTTTCTTAAGTCCCTTTAACATTTCATATGATAATAGCTTGGTGATGATGAACGTCTTTAGCTTTACGTTTTCTGGAAAGCACTTTATTTGTCCTTCAAATCTGAATGATAGATTTGCTAGATAGAGTAACCTTGGTTGTAGATCTCTGCTTTTCATCACTTTTAATACTTCTTGCCAGTCCCTTCTTGCCTACAAAATTTCTTTTAAGAGATCAGCCGATAGTCTTATAGGAACCCCTTTTTAGGTAACTCTTCTTTTCTTTTGCTGCTTTTAAGATTCTCTTTATCTTTAAACTTTGGCATTTTAATTATGATATGTCTTACTGTGGTCTCCTTGGGTCTAGCTTGTTTTGGACTCTGTGGTTCCGGGACTTGTATGTCTATTTCCTTCACCAAATTTGGGAAGTTTTCCTTCATTGTTTTTTCACATAAGTTTTCGATTTCTTGTTCTTCCTCTTCTTCTCTGGCACCTCTATGATTTGGATATTAGCATGTTTAAAGTTGTCCCAGAGATTCCTACACTTCTCATTTTTTTCAAATCTTGTTCCTCATTTCGTACTGGTTGATTATTTATTTTTCCTTATGTTCCAAATCATTGATTTTAACTCCAGTTTCCTTCCTTTTACCCTTGGTTTCATGTGGATTTTTCTTTGTTTCATATAACCTTCACTTCCTCCCTCTGCATTTGCTGTATTTAAGCATATCTGCCAAATCTGTAAGCATCTTCATCAGCAGTGTTTTGAACTCTGCTTCTGTTAGATTGGTTATCTCTTTGTCACTCAGTTCTCCCACTGGCACCTTGATCTGTTCCATTTTTTGGGCCGTACTTTTCTATTTCCTCAGTTTGACAGCTTTCTGTGTTTGCCCCTGTGTCTTAGGTAGCTCTGTTACATTGCAAGGGGTAGAACATTAGGAATTCATCGATGGGGGTGACCCATTTCACCAAATTGTGGTGCTTTATGTGGGGAAGGAGTCTTAGCCAAAACAATGGCTCTTGCCCATTGAGATCAGCAGTTTCTTCCTGTGCCTCAACCCCCACTGGTTTTCACTGTTAGAAGCAAAATGGCTCTATTTTTTCCAGTGCTGGAACCATGGGCTATATGGTCTGACCCCAGGGTCACTTCACAGGTTTAAATGTATGACTGCAATTTTCACTGCAGCCTCAGCTCTGGTGTGGCCACTGCTGCTCTCCTCCCCAACTCCACCCCTCCTACCTATCTGGATGAGCATTTCTTTACTTCTTCATTTGTTGCACATCCATGCAATTCAATTTTCTGAAATTTATGCATTATTTTATTTAGTTTTGAGGTAGATGTAAATTTCTTCTAGTTGTGAGGGAAAAGCAGTATATCTACCTATGCCTCCACCTTGGCCAGAAGTCTCCCAGAATTTTTTTTTAACCAAGGATGAACCTACATTGACACATCATTAACACCCAAAGTCTATTTTATTTTTGGGTTTACTCTTGGTGTTATACATTTTAGAAATTTGGACAACTGTGTAATAACATATATCCATTATTATAATAATCAAGCAGAGAATTATCTCTACCCTAAGAGTATTGTTTTTATCACTCAGTTCTCAGAAGATATTCTCCATCTGTACATTCATTATTTGATTAATCAAGTTTATAGTGTGTGCATGTTTTATTGAAACAAAATACACTACTCATGGATATATCTATTAGGCAAATAAAATATATTTTTAGTCTGTTTGCACTAAGGAAATTTGAGGAAGGATGAGAATTAATTATGTAAGGACTATAGAAAGGAGCATGCAATGAGAATACATGTTAGTTGCTTTTATATAATATAGTTAGATAAAAAATAGAAATGTATTTTAAATTTTTACCAAAAATTATTTACACACTGAAGTTGCAAAAGCAGATATGATAAAACCTGTGACTTTTATGTCAATCTGTTTATTTACATTTCAGGAAGAGTTAAAAAACTAAAACACTATATGATTACATGTCTCTTTTCTGTTATATTGTCATATAGCTAGATAAACTCCTATTTTAATTACTTGAGCCAGAGTTAGTAAGTGCTAAGAGTCTACATGTATTTGCTAAAACAACCTCACTATTTGGATTGTTTTTCATTAGTTGATTTCCAATGAAGAAAACCCAGAGTCCTTTTTGTCTAAACTATCCCTTTTATCACATCTTGAAGCAATTTATCTTGTTTGATTAACTATTTTTTAGTGAGCAGCTTTTTAATTAAAATAAAAACTTTTATTGAATTTAGTGGGCATCACTGGTTAAGAAAATCTTATAGGTTGCAGGTATACAATTCTGTAATAATTCACCTGTACATGGTACAGTGGGTTCATCCCCCCCAGTTAAGTCTCCTTCCATCACTGTCTATCCCTTTTTATCCCCTTTTACCTTTATTTTTATATCTTCTGCCATTGCTAATAACTCATATTTTCCTGTCAATTTTTCTAATTCTGTCTAACATCTATCTAAATAAAAACATAGGTAAATGCAAATTTCTATATTTCTGTATATATATATATATATATATATATATATATGTATTTTAAAATAAATCTTATTTATTATGTTAGAGAGAGGGGAAGGGAGAGAGACAGAGAGGGAAAGAAACATCAATGTATGCTTGCCTTTCACCTGCCTCCAGCTACGGATCTGGCTGGAGACCTGGTCATGTGCCCTGGCTGGGAAATCAAATCAATGACCTTTGGGTTCACAGACTGGCACCTTTCCACTGAGTCACCAGCTAGGGTCTATATATGTATTTTTATGCATTTGTATATATATATATCTACATCTAATATGATTGGGAAACTGTTAGATAAACTGTAGGAGAATTTGTAGACAGAAAAGAGGGAAAATCCTCTGGCCAATAAGTGAATACTTGATTAAACGAATGACATTTAAGACGATTGATAGATTTTGACAGGTTTATGAGAGATACTTGGTAAGTTTCCTATTGTTTATGGTGAACATGGAACTAGCTAAAAATAATATTGGTAAGAAGACTAGTATTCATATGATTTTAGAACTTCTAAGAATATAATAGTAAAATCAGTAATTTCTGTTAAGTAGAAATCTGTGTGTGGTATGGTTTCAGAGATTCAGAGCTGACTCTACCTGTTAACAGAATCAGTGTTTCCATCTTGTCTGGGTGTCTTCCAGGTTAAATTGGCTGAGGCTGGACTATATTAGTGGTTCTATAATAGCAAAAGTGCATCTGGAAACCATATACACACTTTCTTTCTTACCAATTTTCACTTGGTTGTATTTATTGAACTTAGAGAAGTGCTGAGTGAGTCATGGCAAGTTGCCTTTCAAGTGAAAGGTGCCATCCAGCCTGGCAGACGTCAACAAAGGGACTCACTATCTTTCTATGTAAATGTCTATGTAAGATAACAACTTTGCTATAGACAATTGTGTGTACAAGCAATAAAATCATTTTTTATCAGATACATAAAAGTATACTTAAGAATTTTAAATTATTTTTATCTAATCTGCAAACGGCTTCCATCCAAAATTCCTTTGAGGTGTCCACCCAGACTTTTTGCATGTTTCCAGTACAAGGCTACGTGAGTTAAACACTTCCACTGTTGAGTTGTTACAATTGTTGGCTATTCATTAACTATTTTATTCTAGATTTATAAGAAAAGTAGGAAAAACTATGCTCCCTGCCAAATTAGCAAGAGGAAGTTGGGAAATAACATCTGTGGGTTCTAGGTACAGGTCGTTTTATTATGAAAGTAGAAGTTATCCTGAAAAAACTCACAGCAACTTTCCACTGTGACCCTGCTTTTCTAAAACACTGTACTTGTCAGCTTCTGAAAAATAAAATTTCCAACCTTTTCATGAGATCTCTATAGTTTTTGCACTTTTCAAGCATTAATAACAGTTCTTTAAAACAATGACTCTCTGGGCGGGAGTGGGGGGGTGTTGGGTCGGTTGCCTGTCAAGGGGCATTTGGCAGTGTCTGAAGATATATTTGGTTGCCAACACTGGGGAGGATGGGAGCGACTGGTATCTAATGAACAGAGGCCAAAGATGCTCCTCAACATTTTACAATGAAAAGCACAGCTCCCAACAAATTATCTGGCCAAACCTGTTCATCTTTCCAAGGTTAACAAACAGTAATCTAAACCTACACAGGACAAATCAAGTTTTAAAATACATACTTTTAACTAGAGGTCATTATTTTCTACATTTATGAATATATTAAGAAAATAAGGAAAGTGACTTAAGCATGGCACAGAGAAAGAAAATGTCCTTCACTTGAACCCAGACTTAGCTGTGTTCATAACTAATATTTTTCTACTTCTGCACTTTGTATATAAGATGATGCTCTCTTTTCATATCGAAGCTGTCATGAAGTCAGGGACAAATCATCACTGTTCATGTTGGTAATTGGTTTTAAGACATTGACCAAAACCAGATGAGTTCTGGAAAGCCCTTCACCATATTTTACCTTTCTAGCTATAGGGTATCTGCTTAGGTGTTCTTCCACCTATAATGTTACTGCATAAATAAGTAAATAAATAAAAGATTCTATATTTTCTTACCACTACATTTTATAGAAAGCCTGCCAATAACTTCTGCAAAACTCTCCCCTCTGCTGAATAGAAGAGAAATAAAGAATGGAACTCTTATGTAGTTTACCTAAGTCTGTGTTTAGCAAATGTTCATTCCTTATTTTGGGTATTCCCTTCATGGGTCTATTTTATAGATCATTTGTTACAAATTTTCAAAAGGCATAGGGCATAGTTCTAGAGGTCTATAGTCAATTTATATTTATAACTCAAATGCTTTTTTCTCAATGAGGAACCATTAACAATTTTTTAAAAATTTTATTGTTGTTGTATTACATCCATCCCCTTTTTGCTCCCCTCTGTCCCCCTCCCCACCCACCCATTCCCCCCAATGTCAATCCCACCTGTTGTCCATGTCCATGGTTCCTTTATACTAGGTTCTTGTCTAAACTGCTCCCCTTCCTTGCCTCTGCCTAACCCCTCCCTCCAACCCCCTTCCCCCTGACCACTGAAGGCCTATTCATTGTATTCATATATTTGGTTCTGTTTTGCTTGTTGTTAGTTTTGTTCATTATTGTCCTGTAATGTGTGAGATCATATGGTATTTGTCCTTCACTGACTGGCTTATTTCACTAAGCATAATACTCTCCAGTTCCATCCATGTTGTTGCAAAGGGTACAAGTTCCTTCTTTCTTTCTGCTATATAGAATTCCATTGTGTAAATGTACCAAAGTTTTTTGATCCAATCATCCACTGATGGGCACTTAGGCTGTTTCCAGCACTTGGTTATTGTAAATAGTG